>JBBPCX010091065.1:0-25072 GCA_037974365.1 Hydrocynus forskahlii | reverse complement strand
CACTGCAATCAGGAAGTTGTGGGTTCAATTCTCAAGACTACTAGGCATCTCTGAGGTACCCTGAGCAAGGTACCGCCCCCACACACCGCTCCCCGGGCGCCGTGTTCCTGGCTGCCCACTGCTTCACTTGGTGAATGGGTTAAATACAGAGGCAGAATTTTGTGCTGTTCACACCGTGTGCTGTGGTGTATGACCAAATGATCACTTTCATACATAAAACTCAGAAAGTTGGCTTCCAACTTTCATGGGAAGATTAATGTCATAAAAATGAATTGCATTCCCAGACTCTCCATTCTACTGGAGCGTCCCCTTTAATATTTCAGATGGTTTCCCTGGATAGACATTTATTTGAAATGTTAGATGACAAATGATACCTCAGTAAATGACAAAAAACAGCTGTTAGAGGACATTGGAAACTACTCAAGGGGCAGTGCTCCTTGACATGTCCTTGTTCCATGTATGCCTCTTTGTTTTTTGCATGTGCCTTGTCCATGTGCATTTTTGTTTTGGTCTGAGTTGTTCTAGTCTTGCATTCTGTTTAAGAACCTTCATGTTACATATTCTCTGTTTACCCTACATTTGATAACCCTTTGAGTTCCTTACTTATGATTCCTAGTAAGTTTGCACATTTTTATAGTCACACAAGCCAAGTCAAGTCTGTGTTTATTGTCATTTCAGCCATAAACACATTACACAGTGAAATGAAACTGCAGACCATCACATCGCCACCATAACAGAAATATATAAATACATCCTGCTCCAAATTGTTACAGAAGACCAGGCCACAAAGACGTATGTAGCAAGTCAGTTTATAATATGTTTCTAGAGTAAGTACACCTATGGATCTACTAATGGATCTTCTAATGGATCTACTCTACAGGAGGGCTGTGAATTACTGTCCTCACTCACTCTACTTGCTAGTTCCTGTAAGGATGTTTCTTGTGGTTAGTGGGAATAAAAAAGACAGTCCAGCTGGTTGAAAATATCAGTGCCATTCTCATAGCAATGCAGAAGCAAGGAGGGCACTGCCGTTGTGGGCCAGAATACATAATAATATCTGTGAGATTTCAGAGACCTACATTTCATTCATGGACTAGACACAGGTGAATACACTGATCAGGGGGCAGAACTAAGGATGAGCTGAGAACCAAAATATAGAAGAAATGGGCAAAACAGTATGACAGACATTGGGTTTAAAGTGGGGTTCAGTTTGCATGTTCTGTGATGAAAAGTGTATTGGATTCTTATCATTTTAGAAAAAAAAAAAAAATCAGGAAAACAAGTGTGTTTTCTTCCTAAATAGTGTGGCACACTTGGGGAATGTCATGGATAGTAAAGGAATTCACACTATGAAAGAGAAAACTGAAGTGAATGAGAGAGATCTTATCATAAACAGAACTACAGCTTAGGTCATTTTTGTCACTGTTACTACAGGAAGTTTATTCGTAGACTGACTATGAAAGTCTTAATACAAAAAATTGTAAAGTAGAATTTGTCAGACGAGTGGCAAAAATATATTCAATTCGCCAACAGACAATTACTGTCAAACAAAGTCTTAGTACACTACAACCCAGAGGCCAGATTCTGCACCAGTAATATCCTCTAGTCAAAGTGATATGTGGCATTGATACTACGGCCTATGAAAGCAGCAGTGTAAAAGCACCTATACACATATGGAGATGATCTACCAGTCCATAAAAATCAATGTAGACTTTGCAGAGAACATCAAACAAATGTATCTTGTGATTATGGATGCTTACACAAGATGGTATGATGGTACTGTATGATCGTACAGCTACGGGTAAAACCATCAAAACACCCGAAAATCTTTTTGCTTCCTGTGGTCTTTCAGATTGTAGACCACAATTTACTTCTTGTGGCCTTGAGACATTAATGAGCAGAAAGTGCTGCAGGATAAAATGCCTGTTCTTTTACAGGAGCATGGATGCTCTATGACTTTGAAATGGGTGTGGATCCTGGAACTGTCTTGGACACATATACTGTAAGAGCCCTGTTTCTCCAGCACTTGAGATACCACAGAATGAGGATATGAATGGATTCCCCATCAGAAACAGATGCCCTCTGGAGAAATGAAAAGGATTAGGGATGTGTGGAACAAACCATTGTAAGGTAATGGAAAAAAAAGGAATAGAAAAAGTAGTTCTGTGTTTACTACAGAGGAGCTGACGCGTGTGAGAATTTTGTCAGGTAATGGTTCAGTGAGTGTTCTAAAAGACGCTGACTGGTTAAAGTTTTATGTCCCAAAATCCCTTCACTTGTAGATGGATGTGCAGCATTTCTTCAGGAGAGGAGGCCAGTCAGGTTAAAGGTTTTTGCCCATTCGAAAAATACTTAAACTGACTGATCTGTCTTTAAGCCTTAAATTCAAATAAATCTGGGTTCAGTTCAAAATAAATTGATCTATAAATAGAGCAAGACACTAAACCCTTAACTGCGTCAGTGGGACTGTCCCTGTAACTAATGATTGTAAGTTGCTCTAGACAAGGGCGTCTGCCAAATGCCACTTTACCTTTACCTAGATAACGCATTAATAAATACAGGCAAAGAGAGAGAGACAGCAGTGACAGGGCTTTTAGTTTAAATTAAAACTGAATTTGTAGAAATGTTTTGCCACTTTGACAACGTCATTAAGCCTGACTGAAGTGTAAAATCAGATGCCTATAATCTATGTATTTGAATAACAAATCCAGGACCTGCTGTTTAGCTAAGACTGTGGAAATAATATTATCTGATCTGTGCCTGGTGTACATGAATGCATTTAGATCCAATGTTAGATCCAATACAAAATATAAAGAGACAGATCTATGTGCCATATTTTCTGACTGACTCCCCAGTTTCCTGGGGATTTATGACTTAGCCAGCATATACATAAATCTCAAGTTTTGCCCTGTTTGGGACCATAGCATGAGAAAGTCAAGGACTTACACAAAAGAATCTATGTCTGGCATTAGCTTTGTCGTCTGTGGAAATATCAGGTTCTTTTTCAGAGCTTCAGTTGTAAATTAGGAGTGAACTGATATGTCCAAAATGCACCAAAAGATCCAGTCAGATCCTGCATACATCATTCTCACCAGCAGAGTCTGAAGAGCAGTTTAGTAACAGGGACAAGAGTGATAGACTTTCACAGCATCATCTGTCAGGGGTGCCTTCCCCTGAGATGTATTAAACCAAGACCATGTTATCCTTCCAGACCTGCGGAACCTGCAAACAATGGAAGTCAATTTATCGTCAGTGCCAGCACAGCAGATTTATGGAGGAATGTAGTCACCATCCATCTTATTCACACATCTGTGGTAGGCACATAAGCCACAAAACTTAACAGCAGGGCTGCACATGGTATTTTATACTTATATACAATAATCAGTTACACTTCACTATAGAGAGAGTATAAACAGCTCTATAGACATCACATGAGCATCATTTGTGAATAGAATGCCATGGTATAGCATAATAATAACAGCAATAATAATAATACCTTTCAAGGCATACACACACACACACACACACACACACATACACACAGATAAACACACTTGCTGAACTAAAAACGTTATTTCACATTCAGCTGTGGAGCAGCATGACTAACTAACTATAACCAACAAACCATCTTTGATGCTACACCGTAAACAACAGCTGCAATTTTATAGCACTGAGTACTTTACAGTATTACATCTCATTCTTGTACAATAATCTTGGGCTTCCAAGGTTTGCTTTTAGACACTTGGTTACAGCATTTACATCAACCTTAAATAAATGTGCTTTAATGCCACATCTGCAGAGATCAAGGAGTCTGAATAAAATATAACTACTTTACAATGACTGCGGTCACTACTGGTATCAGTCTGAGCATACTGTATGTCATATTGCCAGTCAAGTGGAAAACTTTAATAAATCAGGCACTTTGAAAACTTTGTTGTGAAACCATTGATGGAGTAGTGTAAATAAAAGTGTAAATAAAATTCAATTAACAAAAAAAATTCAAAATAATTAACTCAACAGCAAGTTAACCAGGCGCATGTAGAAGCATTGCTGCCTGAAACACAGGGGTATATATACCAACCAGGGAAACAAGAACACCCGGGCAGGGGAGGAAACAGGAACAAGACACAGGTAGAAACACTAAGGAGGAGGTGGGTCTATGGCAGAGACTGACATTAAAACAACAACAAACTCACATGGCAGACAGACACATGGCAGGGTTAAACAAAGACATACATAGAAACAGGGAAAAACAAGAGAACAGTACAAAAGCCAAGAAACAATGGAAAAAAGACATGGAAAATGTTACATAGACTTAGAAGAGGCGAGCACACCACATAACACTGTACTCTGTGGTGTCCTTCCTGTATATGTTTTGACCAGCAAGCTTATATGACTAGTGCACATTTTCATTTTTGCCTGCATGAACCCATTTGCACTTAACATGCCTACCACATTATCCGGAAGAATAGTTTGTAAAGTTCTCCTGCACTGGCTTATTTCTGGGTTTCCAGTAGTTACTGTGACTTTAAAAAATAATGTAAATAATATAACGATGGTACAATACTTTATTTTGTAAATAAATATCGGGCAGGAAGTTCCAAACTTCTTATTTGTTAATGCATAGCTCTTTTGCTTAGTTCATCTGATAACAGATGAGAAAGAGAAAGGGAAGGGACATACCATAATGTAATTAGGTTCAAGCAATTTGAAGGCGTGGTTTAGTGGAGTAACCCACCATAAACTCTGGAAAGAAATGCAATGACATATGGAACATCGCAACAACAGATCAATGAGCCATCCGTCTTCCTAATGTAGTGTCGCTTTAAGGAGATAAAAACCCACAGCCACGGATCATTGCCCTTCTGCATCATTGTCCCCTGACCTTGACAGAACTACTGCTGTATACTTCATTCTTTTCTTCACTTGTGCTGCTAAGAGACATCAGTGTCAGTTGCTAAAAGGCACACTTCTGTCTGTCTCGCAGTGCCCTGAATGCTGGTGCAATTACATAGTATGCGGCACCGATTGCATCGCAGGCTGCCTAATTAGGAGCAACTGGTGAAGACAAGCAGCATGACACATTAGACACACTTTCCTTCTAGTGGCCCTGCATTATAAGCAGCCACATTATCCATGCAGCTATTTACCATGCAGCTTGTGTCTTCATGCTTCTCCTAAATTGAGGTATGTGTATGGATGTGTGTATAGTCAAAGAGAATTGTTAAAAAGCTGTAATGGCCAATAATGGTCAAATATATTTTTCATCAGAAGAGCAACGGCTTGAATAAATAGTTAAGAAACATTAGCTTGTCTAACACATATCTTATCCTGAGGAAACACATTGAGACGATTACTCAGCTGGAAACATTCAAAACATTACTGTTTCCAGCCTCCTGCTGCAAGGAATTTCTGTCCATGGAAAAATGTATTTAAATAATACAAATCAGTTTCCTCTTATGGAGGAAATACATGCTCTGCAGTCTGTTTGTCTTCTTTCTCAGCATCTAATTTCTAGGAAACAAGTGGCCATCGCATGATAATACACCCGTGGCTTTCACAACAGTTTCAGTTCACCACAGCAGAGAGGCTGAAGAAGTGTAATGAGAGCACAGGTCCATCTAGCATGAACAGGTAATCCAGGCATGACCGTCAGTTGAATTATCTTCATCTTGAGGTTGATTTGTTCTGTCATTGCAAGAATCTGTCTTGATTTTGCACATAGAGAAGGATAAAACACTGTGCTAGCTTCTTTTCTCCCTTTTTTTGGTCTGATTGAATGAAACTGTTCTAACAGACTGTGAAGTGTCAGAATGTAATCAAGGGGCTATAATTGTGAGTCATTATGGTTATCACTCAGAACGTCCAAAGATTATTTCAGAACAACAGCGCCCGTGCTTTTAGGGAAAAGATGAATCAAGGTATTTTGTGTTTTTTACAGTATGTAACACTGAAATATATATATAAAAAAACGTTCTAATTGGAGAGTCTTTTTGTTTGCTGGGAAGAAAACTGAGTAGACTGTAGAGGTACTGGTCTTTCAAGTGTGTGTTTGTGATATCCTAAGGCAATAGTTTATCTGTTCTGTTCTCCCCTGACGAACTGAAACCTCTCCTATCCCCACTGCTCCATTTTAGCTGGCTCTGAGCTCACTGCAGCCATTAGTCTCCATTTGTCTTCCCAAATCAAGTGTCTGTGTGCTCCACACTTAGGCTGCGTGGCACCAGTTCACTCTGCTCACCTCCCCTCATATGTCTTATACTGCCAAACTCATGCTGCTTCTTCTTCCCACACCCATTTTGTGCGATTTGCACTCTGCCTGCAAAGTTCTATTCAACATGTGTTTGTGTTTTTATATGTTCATATGTGTGTTTGTCTTTTTCGGTGACTTAAAAAGGAATTCCAACAAAAGTTTTTCATAATGAAATGGGTAAGATGGGTAAGAAGTCATTCAGAGCGGTTTCAAGGGAAATGTGCCATTCTAGAGAAACTTACCAAGTTTGTGGTAATAGGAACCAGACGTCCAAAGCATTTAATGCCTTTAAAAGTAATGGCTCAGTGAAAAAAAAAACTGATCAGCATTGTTTTCCCCATGTATAGCCCATCAGCTAAGATGTGTTTGCTGTCTGAAAGTTTGCTTCTTTTGCACTTTCAGGAAAAAATAAAACTTCACCATTCAGGACACAAATGCTGTCACTGGTGTGGTGCCCTCAAGGGTATGTCTCCATTGCTGCAAAAACTTTTTTCACATTGACAGCATGCACTGTGTCTTGACTTAGTATAACATTACTTTTAAATAGTAAAACACTTAAAGTAGCAAAGGCACCAAGTTGTCTCCTCCTAGCAATGTGAAGGTAGTGTACAACTAGTGCGCAACTGATCATGCTGGATTCGGTGGGGTTTGGCATCATTTTCTGTTGTGCTCAGGTCAATTTCGAATGTCGCATTCAAGTGCCCCATGCTAACTTAAGGTCATGACATCAAACAGCATAATATGTGTCATGGCATTTACCAATAACATGACACTGTTATGTTCAAGGACATGCTCTGTTCTGACCACTCATGAAAGCGTATGACATCTGTCATGACATAATTATTGTAACGGTTCCGTCCTTTCTCAATTGTGTATTTAGTTTTGGGTCTATTATTTTGATGGCTGAGCACACCGGCCTTGTATTTGTTATATTATGTGTTTCAGCTGGCTGGTGTGCTCAGAGGGAAAAGCTTTGAGTTTCTATTGGTTTGTGAGTTTAGTTTGATGTGTTTAAGTTTGTTTGTGGTGGACCTGAGTTGTTGGTCCACCGTCATATTATGCAGCTTTATGTTTCTCCTGACTCCTTTGTTTAAAGTAAAAAGCTTGAGTCCTGTTTCTGGTCCTCGTGAACCGTCCAACCCTAAGGTGCAGCAGACGAGGCTAGAGTGGCGTGCGAGAACGAGTTGGAGGAGTGGCTCCTGGCCGAGCTTGACACACTCTCCCAGGAGCGAATAGCGAGGGACATGCCTACACCGTGGCAGACTGACTAGCCCCTCAAACAGCGAGGAGGAAGTGGGGAAGCCCGCCTTGAGCACACCAGCTAAGGAGCTGGCCATGGGGGAAGGTGTCCCTGGTGCTCTTCCGGTCCTCCCACTGGAAACAAGGATGCTACAGGAGCGCGTGAGGGAACAGCAGTGCCAGCTAGACCTGCTCGAGAGGTGGGTCGCTGATCTGGTTGTTGCTCTCGGCCAGCAGCTCACAGCAGCATCAAGACCAGGCTAACGCATGTAGCAGAGGTAAACATAGGTAGTATAGCGACGGAGGCTAACGCAGATAGCATAGCAGCAGAGGCTAATGCGGGTAGCGTAGCGGCGGAGGTAGCACGGCCGCTAAAGCCAGTAGCAGGGCCGCCAACCCTAATAGCACCAATATTTGGTGTAGTGCTTCCGGCCCCACATCAAAGGTTTAAGGAGCCAACACACACTCCATCAACACCCTGGAGGGGACCAGGACCCCCTAGCACGCTGGAAGCATGCCCTTGGAAGGGGGGTGCGGCTGGGGGTCTCCCCCAGAATTTTTTTAGAGTGGGTTACTGGGGTCTTGGAGGGCTCCTGTGGAGCTCATCGGAGGGGACTCGGACCTGGGGGCCATGGAGTAGCTCCCTGGAGGGGGTTTGATCCCGGAGGGAGTTCAGTCCCAGAGGACACGGAGGGGCTCTAAGAGACAAAAGAAGGGTTCCATGGGCCCCGCTCGGGCCTCCCTGGTCATGCGGAGCGCTGGCCAGGATGGACACTACCGAGAGGCGGCCAGGTGGGACCCACAGGACCCTTTCTTTTGCCAACGCTTACCCCCCTTCTGCCCTTAGGATGGTTTTGGTAGTCTGCTGGCGCCCCTGTGGGGCAGCGTGGGGGGGGGGGGGTACTGTAACGGTTCGAGGCTACTAGAGGCCGTCCTTTCTCAGTTGTGAATTTAGTTTTGGGTCTTTTATTTTGAAGGCTGAACAAACCGGCCTTGTATTTGTTATATTATGTGTTTCAGCTGGCCGGTGAGTTTAGTTTGATGTGTTTAAGTTTGTTCGTGGTGGACCTGAGTTGTCGGTCTACCGTCTTATTATGCAGCTTAATGTTTCTCCTGGCTCCTTTGTTTAAAGCAAAAAGCTTGAGTCCTGTTTCTGGTCCGCGTGCCAGTTTTGTTTCTGTTTAATAAAAGTTACAGCATGGAAGTTTGCGATTACGCCTGCCTTCATTTGGGAGTCATGAGGATTCCTGACAATTATGGCGATGTTAACAAGCATTTTACCAACATGAATAGTCTGAATTATGTATTTATAACCTTTTTTATAACTGATTTACAAAGTTCTACACATGGAAGACAGGACACACTTTTATGATAAAATGTGTGTGCAGTGTGTTGATCACCTCTTATCAGTAGTGGAAAGAATACTTCCTTCACACTACATTAAGTTATACACTATACCCACTATATTCAAACTCATTTAAGATGCACTTTTGGACGGTATAGGCTGGTTTTGGACATTGATTTGTTTTTTCACCTTGTAGGACTAAAATATACCCATACAGTATCCTTTCTGACAGTGTGGATTTAAGGTAAAATGGATTTTCCCTCAAGTGATGTGGGGATAAAAGCCAGACTTTGCGACAGAATGGCAGAAACTCCTGGGGTAGTAGCAATATTTTGTGCATGCAATGCCCTTCGGAATTCTGCCTGTGGCTACAATGCCACAGAATAGAAGCATTTTTCCCTGCACCATCCCTCTCCACCCCCTCAACCCCTCACCCCCAGCATACACAAGGCAATTTCAAATGGCCTTTGATAGACGACAAACCGGTATACCTTCACTGTCATTTACACCTGAGGCTCTGTGGACAACCACCCACTCTTCTCTCTGACTTTCAGGTTGCATGTGGAAAATCACAGTGATTTTGTATGTGTATTGGTGTATTGGTTTTTGTGATTTTAAAAGGCTTGTGTGTTTGTAACTGGACAGTTGATCTGGGCTTATACACACAGGTACACAAAAAAGGAGACTTCCAGAAGTAGGTTAGCACACATGGCACGCACAGATCTGCTGCTACTCTGGGCCGCTGCATATGCATGTATGTTTGTGTGTATGTGTGCATGTCACAGTTATAATTATATAATTACGTACTAACTTATAATTAATAATGAACTGATAACTAATAAGTGACAGACCTGAATAGAGTAGCCTCAACCCACACTCTTTTGTTACATCAACCAAATAACTACATAAGTAAAAGTACTTTTTAAATAGTTCTCCTATTGTGTAGAAGAACAAAACTAGCCAAGAAAAACTACTCAAGCACTGAGGAACTTCAGTTAATTATTTAACTGCACCGGAGCATTTATCGGTATAGAAACTTAAAATTGTTCTTCTCTGTTCTTCTCTTTTTGGATCCTATTGATATAAAATAAGATGGTAAACCTTAAATGTCAGTCTGACCAGTCACACACAACACAGATGCTGCCACTAGCATAATATAACAAAAGTAAACTAGGGAAACTGACGTGCCCTTGTCTAAAAAAGCTACCATTTCAATTTCAGTTGCTTCATGGAGAAAATTATAATTATAATAATTTCTGAATTATTGATTGTTTAAAGAGTGGATTTAGTTTTGATTTACTTTAAATACAAAACCTTTCCCCTCAGATGAGGGGAGAGATATTCAGGGTGATGAGGAGATTTATTAGCCCACTGAAATTGTGCTCAGCTTTGCCCTGAGCAGCTCTCAGCAAGAGAAGCCATGCTGACGATTAAGTGTGTGTTAAGCCCGGAGCAGAACTGAGCCTTTCTGTAACTTACAGCATGCACACAATTCCAAGCTGCCCAACTTGTTTTTTCACTACGTATGACCATTCTCTTCAAAAAGAAGAGACCAGCTTTTGTCTGGCGATTTTCATATAAGAAAGCAGATCAGCTGCTATTTTGGTCCAGTAGGTCCCATTTTCAATCAGACAACGTCCATTCCGTATGACTAGATTAATCAGACTGGTGTTGCGACCCCATTATCATGCTTTGTTTAAACGAATAGGATTTGAAATGCCAAACATTAAACAATAAGGAAGACAGATATTGATGTTCGAATATCAGAGCCACTACACACTGTGATAACAGAATAACCTTTCATGTCATTAGACAGGCTGAAGGTTCTTTCAGTATTAGCTTTCTTTGTTGTTCTCCATCAGTTACGATGCATCAGTCCAGGGCTGCTCTGGTCCTTGCTTCCTACACTAAAAAAAACAATACATTATGCACGCATAACCATCATTCCCACATGAATAATAATGAATTACAACAACAATTTTGTCTTTCATTTTACTTTATTTTGGGCATTTGTACTCAGTGTAGAGGTTTTGATCCATTCATGTAGAAATTATATAAACATTTAAATCGGGCGGGACTTTTGAGGCTCCCTCGGTTCTAAGTAAGTTTTTTTAGTTAAAAATACTCAAACCCACACAAGTTCCATTATCATTTACATCAAAAATGACAATGTGTATTTGAGTAGCCTAGAGTCTGCTGAAAACAAGTGTATGACATTTGTCTTTACTTATATAAATACTTTTAAACTTATAATTGATCAGAAGTCACTGATTATGTGATCAATATCAGCAATTTATTATAAATCTTGTCTGATTGTTTAACCCAACAAGTCAGAAACATTGTCTTCAATGAAATGACTCATTCCTTGTGATCTATTTGATGCAATTGATGTCAGTGAACTACTGTTCCAACAAATCAGCTAAATGGTTCCACAAGTTTAACATCTAAACTGAATCTTAAAGCTCCTTCTCAAATTAGCCAACATGTTAATTACGTGGTGACTTAATTAACTTAATTAGTGAAATTCATTTACGTTAGCCTGTATTCCAGGCAACAGCTCTAATTCAATCCATTCAGTGAATGCTTCAGTCTATACAGTATATAGTCTATAGTTTGTGTGCTACATAGCATATGTAGCGCCATGTTTTAAAGAAATGAAACATACAAATTTATTTTAAAAATAAACAAAACTGATTGTATCTAACATCACTAACTCCAAACTAGCTGCAGCATTTCTATTGCTGTTGGAAAATGCTTTTAAAAAAATTAGATGGACACTGTGGTTAATGACCTGGATCATTCAGGTTCAAGGATCACAAAGTCTTTCATTTTACTCTGAACTCTACTATAAAGCTCTGACAAAAGTTCAGTCAGTGTAGTCCTGTCTTTGCTCATTAGCGGTCAGTCTTTCTCAAAAGTAGTGAACGAATGAAGAGCAATTAAACCAGAAATTACCAGAGCAGAAAAAGTGAAAGAGAACATTCAGCATGACTTTGATACGGAGCAGTACAGTTTCTCCCAGCCTTATTATTTAAATTATTATTCCATACATATTTCTACTTGATGAGGCCCTCAACGTATTAAGTGCTTGGAAAACCCTGCAAGAGAATGATAAATGTCTTTTTAAACACTATTAGTGGTCCATCTAAAATAAAGTGATTAAAACTCAAATTCAGTTCAGTGAAGAGCCTTTCCTGTAAATGTAGTACCATGAAGTACATTTTCTGTTTGAAACAATTTTACATTATTTATAGACAAACATTTCTTGGTGGTTCAATGTTGGTTCATTTCTGCCAATGATATGAATTCATTTTCTAATGAAAGTACATACATACATACATACATACACTGCATATTTGAGATGTTAATTAATTTTCTGTGTGAAACAATTTTACATTATATATAGAATAACTACAGAAACTGCAGAAAATACTGCGCATTTTACAGAGTCTGACAGTAGGTGAAGGTACAGCAGTTGTGTGAGATTTTCAATGTTGTATAAAATATTTATGCTTCTGAATAGTCTTTTTCGTTTTTCCAGTGTAACTTTATTTGAGCTTTTTTGATAAATGTCTTTTCATGTTTATACAATTTTAAAACATGCATTACATATATTTATATATATATTAATACAGCTCTAGAAAAAAAGAGACCACTGCAAAAATGTTCAGTTTCTTAGGTTTTATCTTTTATAGGTGCAAGTATTGAACTGAACGGCTTTGCCTTAGATTTTTAAAACTGCTGACAACATTTCTCCTCATTTCCAAATAAACATATTGTTCTGTGAAGCATCAAAATAAGAGAAATGATGCAGTATTTACAGAACTTGAATAATTCAAAGAAAAAAATCTTTTGTTCACTCAAACAAAATGGCAATAATTACCTTTGACATACCTCTAGTGCTGTCTTTCAATCCAACTGGTCACATTGCAAGAGGAGAGTGTTGATTACAGCAATGGTTTTTATACTTTTCCTCATTAAATAAGATTTGATTCAGGTGATCACTAATCAGTACCTCATAAAGCAGAATGAGGTGCTTGTGTAGGAATTTAACAGACGCTGGCATGGAACGACAGTCATACTCACAGAGATGTGGATTTAAAAACAAATTACAATGGTCTTATTTTTTTCCAGAGCTGTACATATATATGCATATTTGTGTGTAGTTTGAATTGCTCAGTAATCCCTTGTTAAAAGCACAAGCAGCATTTATATTAGCAAGACATTTTATTATCAGAATACAGTTTTTCACCTAGTGAACAAAATATACAGCAAATGACAGCAGCAACAGCAGCACTAGAACAAAGGAAAGTTTAAACACCTCATGCACACGACATGCATATGTGCGCTTTTCTTTTCAAAGTCATCTCTCACATGTCAGCCAGCTCCCATAAACACACACATTCTATATTTTCCATATAATAACGTTTCCATTTTTGCATTTTACACTAAAAACTACAGCTCAGCTGGCAACGAGGGTTCTAGGAAGTATTATTTTTTGCCAGTGTATTGATGCATGTGTGCATTGTAGAAGACCCCTAAAAGCCTTTTAAGATTTTTACGGACTCTTAATCAACACTCATATGAGAGAAATGTTCTTGTTTCTGTCAGAAAAATGCCACTGTCGCCACGCATCCTTGCAACAGCCACATTTCAAACTGTGTGCTCAGCTCCAGTCCAGCACATTTAATTCATTTAATGGTTTCCAGAAAAGGGGTCTTGCAAGGTCCACATTATAGATTCTGCTAATGAGGAGGACTTCTGAGAACTGAGGGCTGTTTAGCAACAGGAACCAAGCTAATTTTCATAACTGTTCTGACATGCTGCTTCTTGTTTTATGTTGCTGTTCACATCTGAAAAGGGTTATCAGAAAAGGGTGTGATATACATTACATACAGACCCTGAAGAAACTAATGAAGAAATGTGCAAGGAATTTCTCTTGGAGTCCAAAATATTTCAGTAAATACACAGGAAAAATTCAAGACACATCTACACTCGTGAGCGAACAGACAAAAATTTCTTGTTTGTTCAGTGTAGGTTCATTTCTGCCAATGATATGAATTCATTTTCTAATGAAAGTACTATATTCATACATTGCATTTATGAGATGTTAATAAATGTATTCCCTTTTAAGCTATTGCACACTATGGGTCAATTCCCGGACGGTGATTAAGCGTGTTCTTGGACAATCCTCGCCATTTCAGTGGAAATCTCTATTCACTGTGCTATGTAATCCAAGACCAGGCTTGATCTCTATCCGGGAAACCTGCCTTATAAATTTCCAGATGTTTGGTATCATTTCTTAGTAAATTCAGCTTCTTTAAGGTGCGCCCATTGATGACAGACACATTATGCAGGCTGTTGCACACACAGCTTGTAAAATTTACATTTAAATTTACGGTATTTAGCTGACGCTCTTATCCAGAGCGACGTACATCAGTGCAAGTAGTCCACATCTGTTCTTCAGACCTGTAAAACTAAACTTATGTCGACATCCACCATTCAACTAAGATACTGCACGCTCTGTGCATCTAAACACCTGTCAAATGGTACCTAAACAACACCTGTCAAAGAAAGTTAGAAGGTAAGACAAAGTTAGGAAGGGATGGGGACAGCGAGGGACTCCGCAGATCTTATAGGAAGAGGGAGCTCATTCCACCACTGGGGGACCGAGACTTAGAAGAGTCTTGACGCATGTCTCCCTCTTCTTTTGAGTGGCGGAGGCTCAAGACGAGCTGTGCTTGAAGCCCTGAGAGGACGAGAAGAGATACGTTGTTTGAGAAATATACAGTGCTGTTATGTATGGGGGTGCAAGTCCATTCTTGGCTTTGAAAGCAAGTGTTAAGGACTTGAACTTAACGCCAGCAGCAACAGGGAGCCAGTGAAGGTTCCTTAGTAAGGGTGTGGTGCGAGTGAACTTAGGAACGTTGAAGACTAACCTTGCGGCTGCATGACAATTCTAATTGTCATAGAATACCATTATAAATACAATGGGACGCTCCGGGGCAGATACAAGTACCCAAAGGTCATCCTGCCCAATTTCAAGCATCAACTTGATGGGCAGAACAGCTCCCTAAGCATGGAGTGTATTCTCTAGAGTCTTGCATAGAAGTACAAGTAAACTAATCATCCAACATCAGTACCTCACTAATGCTCACTTATGGCTGAATGCAGTCAAATCCTTACAGCCATGTTCTGACATGTAGACGAAATCTACAAGACTAACTCTTCTTCTCAGAAGAGTACAGACTGTTACTGCAACCAAGGCGGAAAAACTTCGTGATAGTATTGATTTTGTAAGAAACACTGGATGAGCAGGTGTCTACAAACTTTTTGACAACTTTTTATATACTGAACTCCTTTAGCTTTGACTCTGCTTGGTCATGCTGCTTTTTCAAGTCCTTTCAGCCATATACACGCAGTACACGGTGAAAAAAATAATTGGTGTGAATGCAAAGGGACGGAAGTCACTGAAGCATAACACTAACGACTTCTTCGGCACTGGGATGACGGTAGAGGTCTTTAAAGCATGCTGGAATGATAGTAGTGCTTAGAGAGATACTGAAGATGTTTGTGAGAACATCTGCCAGACGGTCTGCACATTTTCGTTAGAGGTGGCTCGGCACATCTGGAGGGGAGGCCTCACCAAGGCAGGCAGGTGGAGATGTGCTGTAGTTGGTGGTGGCCCGACTGCCCAACCACATGTATCATGTCCTGGAAGTGGTTATGGATTTTCTGAGCATGAGCTCGCGTTGTGCCTGGTTGCCTGGGACAGACTGGCCCTTGCTGTTCTCAGGACAGCTTTATCACCTCATCAAAAGGTGGCGTCACAGGTTCTCAGCAGCGTGCGCACCACCACATTCATCCATGGCTTCTATTTGGGGCATGTAGTGATGGTCTGAGAGAGAGTAACATCACTGATGCACTCATATATACTGTGAGTAGATAGCTCAGGCCATGCCTGAGAGGTAAACTTAGGATAGTCTGTTTTTCTGATTGTGTAAGAAGAAAAGCTTGTCCTCCTAGTGGAGAAGAGACAGGAGAGTGAGAGAAAGAGAGAGACGGATCGATAGAGATGGGTATTCTCCTGATATTACACAGTTTCAGGGAAAGACAAAAGCACTGGTGCTGCTGTCTATACCTGCACAAGCCCACAAGTACACTGAGACCATAGGGTGTCAAATTCTTATTTTGGAGTTCAACGGGGAGTTCATAATGACCCTCTATCTGACCTTACTGCGACCATTGTCAAGGACCATGTAACAATGACTTACCCAAAAATACTGGTCAATCAGAGTGAATCGCTTTGTTCAAAGATATGAGCAAAAATGCTTTTGGCCAGCATTTGGCAACACTGCGCTGCAGCAGCGGTCATAACAAGAGCTCCAGAATGTAAATTAGAATATTTTGATACATCAGCTGCTATTTTTAGATCTACTTCTTTGTAAAGTGTTCAGTAAGATGAGTTCTTTCAGACCGTGCTTGGCTCCACCAAACAGGTGTTTTTACTCATATTTTTCTTCTTCTTATCAAAAGGTTTGGCTTTATTAGACATTCTGTGTTCAAGCATTATTTCATGTCAGCACAACTGCTGTTAAATTAACAGGAAATCAAGACGAGGAAACTTGAAGCTTTGCTTGACTCTGCATGAGTCTAGATGTGTTTAAAGACTGTGCATGCAGAATAGTGCACTGTATTGATTCTTGTCGGCTGAGTTTAACTAAGTAGCAAAGTGGCTAATCAGAGTGGCATGAAATAACCAACAAAGATAATCAAGCTGTTATTATTATGGTTATGTGTCAAGAGGAAGTAAAATGAGAATGAACTAGAACCAGAACCACTGGATGAGCAGGTGTCTACAAACTTTTTGACAACTTTTTATATACTGAACTCCTTTAGCTTTGACTCTGCTTGGTCATGCTGCTTTTTCAAGTCCTTTCAGCCATATACACGCAGTACACGGTGAAAAAAATAATTGGTGTGAATGCAAAGGGACGGAAGTCACTGAAGCATAACACTAACGACTTCTTCGGCACTGGGATGACGGTAGAGGTCTTTAAAGCATGCTGGAATGATAGTAGTGCTTAGAGAGATACTGAAGATGTTTGTGAGAACATCTGCCAGACGGTCTGCACATTCTCTGTTATATATGTACTTGTGTGTTATTATTATGGTTATGTGTCAAGAGGAAGTAAAATGAGAATGAACTAGAACCAGAGGTTCCCTTGGGTAAGTTTTTCTTTTTGAAAACGTTTACAATTTTTTCACAGATCCAAACTGATGTTAAGGTATTTTGACAAGGATTATCCCGCTATAGTTTATCTGTTTACCATCCATTTCATTATCAATTGTAAAAGGTTTTTCTTTATTTTGATGAAACTCCTAAGCTAACTATATATTCTTTCACTGGGTTAAGTGTTCTCCATTGGGCAAATGCAACAGTATGCAGAACATTGGGGTCTCAAGATTAGAATCTGGGTTTCCCATTCTTTGCAATATGTTATGTTTTGTCTGCTCTGACACTGCCCCACACTTTAAGAGGCACTGAACTCCTAAAGAATCGAACTATATCCAAAGCACCAAAAAAATGTCAGCTTTCTTTGCTAGAGTTTTGCTGCCGACAAGTTACCACATCTTTTTATGCTCTTATAATATTTTTAAATGAACGTTTGTGACACTTCTACTTCAGAAATGACCTACACAGTCCTGTCCTGTGACACAAATGATTTGTTATTTTGCACATGCCATGAATCATAAAAAGTATTTCTTTGCATTTCTGGCATATTTTGCTAGATGGATGTGTGACTTGCGAGACATTACTTAAAGTCTTGTGATAGACATACTCAGCCTACTAGAAGAAAATACAGGGGGTCCTCGGGTTATGACACAGTTCCGTTCTGACAGTGTTGTGACCCGAACTGAAGTGAAGTGACGTTAGTTGAAACACACCCTAGCCTAAGTCATCTACCTGTCCTAACACAGCTGTAAAATCTAAAACATAAGAACACAACTAAGCCACAGAAAAAGGAAAAGGACAGAAATCTACTGTACTTGTACACTGTAAAAGTTTTTATGGGAGTGAGCGTTCCCATATGTCATGGTGGTGGCCTAGTGGTAGGATGCTTGCTCCTGGAGCAAGCGGTCATGGGTTCAAATCCTATCTTCGGCACACCACCACTGGGTTCCTGAGCAAGACCTTTAATCCCAGGTTGCTCCAGAGAGATTCTCCCCTGTAGTTAGGGAATGGAAGTTGCTTTGCATAAAAGTGTCCGCTAAATGCCGTATATGTACTGCCGGATGCCAACTCAATCATATGCTGCATTACTGCATTTTCTTCCGCCACACACAACCAAATTACGTAGTTTGCCCAAGTAGTCTGTAAGTACAACACTAACACAGTTTTTAAACATTTTTATGGGAGTGAGCATTGTCAACTCAAAATGTCGTACGTCGAGACTGTCATAACCCGAGCATACCCTGTACACATAATCCAACTATTATCGAAGAGAACATAAATACTCAACCTACTGTAGAGGAAAATACACAGGTTTAGCCATACTGTGGACGAAAATACACACACATAGAAGAGAAAAATTCAGTCTCCCAAAGGAGAAAATACTCATACTCACTCATACTGACTGCACAGCAGCCTTAGTATAGAAGAGAATACATTTACCCAGCTATACTACTCAAGAGATTACATGCTCAGCAGGCTACTTTAGGGTTTAGGAACAGGCCGCTGAACTAAATAGGTACTGAAATGAAAAGGCATGTGTGTGTGGACATCAGTGTTTTTAATCTTATTTCTGACTCATGTGGCTGTTGCCTGTAGCAAAGTGGCAAAGACAGTAAAAGGCATCTGCACACTGTAACTTGTCAAGTTACAGACTACAGACAGAAATAACAAAGAAAAGGAAAAAATGCAATAAGAAGAAATTGCGGAAAGAAAATGTTAGGTTAAATATACCACCAGCAGGTGTTTGTGAGTGCGGCCACTTTACAAATCCTTCATTTTCAGGATCTGTCATCGTGTCAACAGCTGGACTGCAGCACAGCACGAGAGGATGCCATTTGCTGAAGAAATACTGAGGATATTCATTGCTGATTCCAAACATGGCTTTCATGAGCCATCATAAATCAGCTTCTGACGAGAGGAATGTTCAGAAATGTGTTGGCTTTTTCTCTGCATTGCTGCAGAGATCATAAAATCTGTATATTTCTCCTGACAACGTATCTATCTACCTTTTTTTAAGGGCATTTACCTCCCTCTTTACTGAGTTTGAAGAACTCCATTGGTGCTATTCTTTTCTGTATAATGCTCTTTTCTATTTTCTTTTGTTATTTTGGAGAGCACATTTCATTAGCGTGTCTGTCAGGTAACTGCCTTTCTGATCCTGCTTTGGACGCCACATCAATGTGGCTCAGTCACAGCAGGACACCACTCAATACTCAATGTTTGCCAGAAAAGAATGAAAAGACGAAGAGGGAAAGATAGATAGAGAGAGAGAGAGAGAGCGAGAGAGAGACAGAAAGATAGAGCAAGAGAGAGAGAAACAGTCAGAAAGAAAGAGGAAGAGATAGATAGACAGAGAGAGAGAGCGAAGCAGACAGACAGTAAGGAGAGAGAGAGAAGCAGACAGAAAGAAATAAAGAGAAAGAGAGAAAGCGGGAGAGAGAGGGAGGAAGAGAGAGAGAGAGAGAGAGAGAGAGAGAGAGAGAGAGAGAGAGAGAGAGAGAGAGAGAGAGGGAGAGAGAGATCTGGTCATAATACTGGATGGGGGCTAAAAACAATATCAATTGTATTTGAGAGCTTCTTCTCAACTGGAGCAGTGGCACAATGAAGTAAGCTTTATTGATCACATTTACATATGTAAATATTGATGTCTACCATTACCTAAAAACTACAACAACCTAATAGCACAATTGCAGCACTGTTTTTTGTATATTTTTTAATCAACTACTACATGAGCGGAGCATGACAAAATTTACTGAGGGACTGTGTAAAACAGTGATGTCCATGCGGATGTGCTATACCACAATGTAACACAGCAAATCCCATTATGATGCTAATAAAAACCAGCACTGCAACTATTCTTTAAACGTAATTACAGGAGACTTGTGGGGAATAACTTACACCTCATCCAGTCATCAAAGACCATGCACAGCCACTCACAGTGCAGTCAGACACAAATTGTGATGGAAAGGACACGCAGTCACTGCCCTCAAGATGAATATGTTGTTTGCTGCTAGCCAGTAAAATGCAAATGGAGTTATATAGATCCAACAACATATTCCCCTAGCACTCGTTTGTCACTTGTGACAGTTTGTTTCCCTGAGTGCTGAAAGCAGGGTGATCAGAGCACAGAGCAGCGTTTACTGATCTACCTGACATCAATCTGAACACATTTAAATAAGATTTCAAACACAATATTAATCTACTGTTGCACTCATACTGAAGGTAAAACCTGAGTTATCTTCATCTTAGTATATTACAAACTGCTGTCATTAATTTTGTGATTTTCAATCCAGTGCTTCATCACAAATATTGTATTGTTTAAAGTAAAGTAAAGTGGCCCCTCACAGTCACAACCCAGCACACAGTGTGAACAGTGTAAAAAAAGTTCTCTGCATTTAACCCATTCACCAAGTGAAGCAGGGGGCTGCCACCAACAGGGGCACCTGGGGAGCAGTCCTTAAATTCAAACCCACAAACTTCTGATCACAGGGGCACCTCCCTAACCACCAGTTCACCAGCTGCCCTAAACCATCCTGGCAGCGGTGAGATTCGAACCAACGCCCCCGAAGAGACTGTAGAGGAGTATTAGAAGAGGAGTATTACATAAAAGTGGGTTTAAAAATTTGTTTCCACATATATTTGTGTGTCTAAGGACAAACACTATGTGAAAACATTTAGATCCTGATCTGCGACATTTTCTTGCATACTGAACCTTGCACACTGACTAAGTATGTATGGGGTTATGGTATCTCTTTGTGGTGGCAAAAAATAAAAGAATAAATATAAATATATAAATATAAATATTTACTTGTTTATTTATTTATGCAGCCCTTTTGCATGTGGCCATCAGGGTCTCGTGCATTTGCACAGTGGTAAAGACGACCTAAAAACAACACAAATATAAAACATTGTAAGAAAAATATTAAATAATTTTGTTTCTACTGAGGCCCTGATTTGTAAGTTTAAAAACTTGTATACAACTTAACAGCTTTCCCAAGACTATATGCAAACGTACCTATTAACATTGCATCTTTCAAATGAGCAAAATATTGTGTACTGTCTGTTTTGTGTGTTTGCCTTTATGAATATGCAGTTTTGATACCTAATTTGCACAACAGTCTGTTTGGCCTAAAAGAGTAAGAGATGAAACTAAAACATCAAAATTCATGTGACATTTTTACTGTAAAACTAATATAAACTGTATTTTTTATATTGCAGATTTACAGGGAATCATATACTAAGAACTTTTGGTGTAAAAAACTAATGATATCACACTTATCAGTTCACTCAGTGGTCTATGTGAGCAATGCAACAGGTAAAAACTGTTCCATACAAAGATTGTCATTACGTTCCCTACTGAAAATAAAATTCACATGAATCTTAGACAAATGTCTCAGCAGATGGGAGATTTGAGGTTGAAAGCAATGATCTCAAAATTTAATTACAAAGAAGTGGTGCATTTGTGCAGTGGAATGGCTGTGGACGTGATCATTGTTTTCGCTGCCCGGTCTCTCTCTCTCAGAGTGAAGGATGTTAATTAAATTCCTGTTTTGAGCACTGGGGAGGGAGAGAAGGCTGGAGGGATTAAAGGTCTCACTAGTGAAGGACTGGGAGCTAAATCAGCTATAATAATATGCATGCAACAGGCATTATGAATCATATATGTGTTCATGGTTTATGTGTTTCATGTGACAAAAGGATGAGTATAAGCATGAATCTTTAATGAATGTTTTATATGAAGCCCTCCGTTGCTTAAACTGTGCTTTAAAAAGCATGATAAACATACTATTTGTTATAAAAGTGTAATGTATTAGAAGTTATAGTCTACAACTAATGCAATACCATCCTACAGGACAAAGATGTGATTTTTTTTAAATAGACATTATGAGACAATCTGATGGTAATGTATTTTGCTGGGCTACAAAAAGATTCTCATACATTTATGGCATTTACATTTAATGCCATTCGCCTATAGAGTTACATTACCTTAATAGGGGCTTCCTCCAGAGAGCATCTGCTCTCATAATGGCTGATTTATTGAATGCTGAAGTCATTTTAAACAGCAAGTGTTATGGCAACTGATGCGTATTGGAATACGCCAGGATATATGTTAGTTGTCATGAAACTTAATTCTAGGAACGGCTGAATCAGAATCAGAATTGCGTCTATTGGCGTACTGGAGCAGCAAGCATGCTTTGTAAGATATATGGGTGTGGTGTAGGCACCTGTACACACGTATTTTTACATATTGTTGTTGTTTTATACTGTTGTGCTTGAGAGACACCATCGACTGGAATCAAATTCCTTGTATATGTTCGCTCACATACTCAGCCAATAAATGCGATTCTGATTCTGAAATGGCGACTGGTGCTGTACAACGGGCTCTGGGTCCAAAGTCCACTGGACACTTGCTGTGTCTGCTGGCTGCAGCTTGCGTGGATGTCTGCCGGCAAGCTGCAGGACTAAAACTGCAGGCTGCAGGACCCGAACACTGCAGCAGCGGTCATATCAAGAAGCGTCTTGTGCGAAACTGGGCACTGCGTCAGTTGATGCATGCAGCCTTTCTGGGTATAGCCAGTTAGCCGCTGTTCTAGTTTTAAGGAGGACTCATTTAGCCTTATGAATGCTGCGCTCAGGTAAAGTTTTATCCAGGTATTTCCTTTTTAACTTCAGCCTAATAAGCTATAGCTGCAATCCACTTGTTCCTGTGCACAGGTCAAGCAGTCGCCATATTGAGTTTTATAGTCAGTAGGATTTAAAGTGGATGATGTTCTTGTTTGTTCTGCAGAAGGACAGAGGAGCACAAATACATTTTATTACTCGGAGAAGTAGTGTAACTCTGAGGAAATCATCTGTCCTGTAGGAGAATATTGCTTTTCAGATTATTTTTTCATGCTGTTGCTTCACTGTGTTTTCAGGAGCAGCTGAGTGACTTGTAGAGTGTGACAGGCAGAGCATGCAGGCTTGCTATCGTCTCTGCTAGACCTGCTGGAGTTCCACTGTCCTTCAGGTACAGTTACAGTCTGAACATGGCTGTTGTGCAGCAGGAGGAAGAAAATCAGCTTCTAAAACCATGCCACACTTGAAACAAGCGAAATGATCTGCTTACAGAATAAGAAGGAACCACTAGATACAAACCTGGCCGATTAATACTGCAACTATATAAATTCAGTCATTCTTAAGGATGACTTTACTAGTCAAGTTTTGCAGTGCATCTCATGTATTAACCAGACTTTTACTGTGGGAGGCCTCAAAATTTGCATAGCCACATTCTCACCTCAGGCTTACCCACCCAGGGAGTTAAACCACAAACCAGATGATTATCCTCTGGTACTCATCCATGTTTATTAGTGTTTTCTGTCATGCATATAAAAGGCGTAATGGTAATATCGCCCAAATTTGAGAACTCTTATTTCCCACAGCGGCAGTTTGCCCAGCAGGCCCTCACAGCATGGACTCCGACTGCAAAGCCGTGCTTACTGCCAACTTTCACTTCACACTCATCAGCATCTGGGCCTGTAGATTGGCATGAAGACATGAAAGTAATGGTTTGAAGAGGCCTTTTCTCTTCCTTTCAGTGTCTAAATGATATAAGAAAACTGATAGTATCGTTATTTTTAAGCATGACTATTTTACTACCCTACCATTAATACAAGAGCATCTGCAGTGCAAACATGCTTACATTTTATGTTCAGCATTTTATGTTAGTGTTATCATTGCTTTCGGCTATTGTAAAAAGAAGATGAAATAACCATCCAGGCTTTTATTGTTTTTAATTATTTTTTTAAAGAGAGAAGCTTAATAAAGTTTGTCTTCAGCCACTACCAGTACATTCTGGGCAGAGTTCTCTTTTCTTTGCAGCATTACAGTCTCACCTTCAGCCTTCTGTTTCCTCAAGACATTGCTTATGGTTGATTTTGGCTTTTTCAGTCATGCTGAAATGACATCAAAACACTCTACCCTCATCCCTTCCCAACATTTTACACAGTTATTATGCAGAATGCTTTTAACACTGAAATTAATTTGCATGTTTTAGAGAAGCTTCGTGTTGTTCAGCACAGTCACCATGCCCAGTTGTGTCAGCTAGATGTGTCAGCTCTTGTGTTTCAATCCTATCAGGTTTCAGTATCTACTATAGCAACTTCCTGTTCATACTTTCTGGAAGAAATGATGAATGGGCAGATCTTAGCTGAGCTCTCCAGTAGTCCAGCTCTTCAAAGGAAGAAGACTTATGTGCTATGAAGTAGGAAAGAAAGTATATGTGCTAAGGAAATATTAAGGTATTCCTGTATGCTGTTTCTAAGAAGTGTAAATCGAACCCATAATGAGGTTCACAAAGATGTGAATAAAAAGAAATTATTATTTTATTTTCAGTACTTTAATTGGAGTGTGCAGATACACCTTCATAACTGCTACACAGGTTCGAGCACAAGTTAAGGTCTAGTCTGGCACTCCTGAAGTTATAGAGATTAAGAATGTAAAAGTAGAAAATTGTTGATTTGAGTTAGAAGAGCCTGATTTGAAACATCCAATTAACATGACAAATTAAAAAGCTTTCAATGAAACACTATAAGAGTTTGAAGAACTGCACACCCACACTCACACATGCAAATGCACACATTTAACACGGCATTGTGTTCAAGATCTTTCTCAGTCTATTAAATTCACATTTCTCTTCATTTACCTAATGAAGCCAGCATTTACATGAACAAATTCCCATACAAAATGTTCTGCATCAAAATGCACAAACTGCATCTGTACCAGATTTTTATCCACAGGTTTGGCTACATGGGGTGTCCTCACGTTACACCACAGATCTGTTCCCTCGACAGTGATGTAACCTGAATTTGGTGCAAGTCGAAACACACCATAGCCTAAGTCACAGTTGTAAAATCATAAAAACACAACTAAGACACAGAAAAAGGAAAAGGAAAACTTTAATGCGTAGTCTTCCACCACACGCAACTAAACTAATTTGCCCACATAGTCCGTAAGTACG
>JBBPCX010091021.1:0-25084 GCA_037974365.1 Hydrocynus forskahlii | reverse complement strand
TAATTAGTCTAATGGGACATAAAAGATGCTAGTCAAGTAGCATCAAGTAGCATCCATTAGACTCTGTGATGAGCTTTCAGCAGACCTTCCCTTCTACGATGTCCAGATTAACTGTGACGCTATATGTGAAATGATACGACCCTGTGTTGACTTTTCTGCGGACCCTTCTCTGCAGTGTCAAGCTATATGATGACCATATGTGTAAAACAATGCAACTCTGTGTTGAGTTGCTAGTGAGCAACGAGAGGTGAAAAGGATAAGACATTTTACATGGAGATAAAATAGTTATGTCTGCAGATTACTCAATATCAAGAAATAATGCACAACTGTCCCAATAAAAAAATAGCATTTTAATACAATAAAAGCAGCTTTAGAAGTGTTGATATGCTCGCTTCTGTTTTGGTAAAATATACTGTTATTGGATATAAAACTTCAAAACCCCTGAAAAGGGTTAACTAAGCTAATTATATTGCCACAAATGCCTTGAGTTAGGTCTAAAATACAAAACATAACAAGGTGATCCTAACAGCGACTGCACATCAGTGACCCAGAGTCCCGGATGTTTTGCTATGGCATGATTATTAATCATTCAGGGCAGGTGTCCATTTTCCTTCCTGGTGGTTGGTTGCTTGGTGCCAAAGCATAAAGCTTGTGTTTAATCTCGATGCTTCCAGCAGCACCTCATGTCTGACAGTAGATGAGGCTTTTGGATTCTGTGCAAAGAGAGGACCGACTAACAAGTGTCATGTTCCACTTTGAAATATAAGAAGCTGGCTGAGTAGGGGTGAAGGAAAAGTTTTCAGGCCTACAAGAAACGTTGAAGGTCTGTATAGTACCTTATACACATATAGGGAAGTTTTATATTTATGGGGAACGTTTTAGGCCGAGTGAAGCAGTGGGCAACCAGGAACACAGCGCCTGGGGAGCAGTGTGTGGGGACACTACCTTCCTCAAGAGTACCCTAGAGGTGCCACTAGCAGTCTTAGGATTTGAACCCATGACTTTCTGATCACAAGGGCACCGCCCTAACCACTAGGCCACCAGTTGTCCCTTTTAGGCGCTCAGGAAATTTTCGGGGACACAAGAACATTTTCAGGAACCGCAAAAATGTTTCAGGCTTACAAGGATGTTTTCAGGCCTACGGAAATGTTTTCAAGGTTTACAGGGATGTTTTCAGGCCTACAGGATTGGCTTTAGACCTTCTAGGAAATTATCAAACCTAAATGAAAAATTTCAGGCCTACAGGGAAGCTCTTAGTGCTACTTCATTTCACTTTTTCCAGAGAGACCAACTTGAATGAACAGTGAGACTTCACTACACAAATAAGCCACAGTTAAATAATTCCTTTTGGGCAGCATTGACCTTTAAAGTTAACTGGGGACTAGACACACTCTTTATCACTTTATCTAAAGTTTTACTGACAGATATGACAAAACAACTCTTTCATGATGCGTCACGGGGGATAAAAACACTTGTGTTTACGTACTCAGTTCACCCGCAGGAGCCAAGGTCAATCAGTGACCTTTGAATGGACGCCAAAGTTTTAACATTAGGACGTAATGTGCCTTGCTGTGTGTTATCCTATCAAACTCATGACCTCATATCAGGAATCTCCAGTAACCTTAGTGCACTAGAGTGGCCTCGAACAATAGGCCTGTGTGTTCACTGTGCTCTTTGTCTCTTTCCATGCAATGGAGCAGTGAAGCGATGGCGTCTCAACATACCTGAGAGACTTTGATTACCTGGCCAAGCAGCTCTCTCTGACTCTCTTTCTCTCTCTCTCTCTCTCACACACACACAGTGTCTTTCCTTGGACCATTTGGAGGGACAGGACAAGATCCGATTACAGAACTCCTTCCATAATGAACAGCTGGGGAAAGAAGAAAGGAAGGTACATATGGCAACAAGCATGTTGTACAGTTTTGGATGAACAGGAAACTGATTTTCTATGTTTTTCAGGCTTATCAAATTAATCGAGGTTGTATGCAGCATAGCAACATGCAGTTTGAAATTCCACAAATGCATCCCACCCACCCCTTCAATACCCACCCCTGCTTTTATATATGTATGTATATATGTATGTGTGTGCATATATATATGTGTAGAGACACACATGCACATATTCGCTTGGGATCATTATCCTGTCAAGAATGACATTTTGTCCAGTGACATGTAAACCAGAAGGAATTGTATAATGTTGAAGAACTGAGTGATACTTTTGTTTTCCATGATCAACACAAAGTGAATGCCAGTCACTAAAGACAGACCTGATATTAGTTTAAGCCTTTGTGGCTAAATAATATTTTCCTACAGACTATTAAATACTGAAAACCAGTCAGTTAAGTATTTCTAAAGTTGCAATGAACAATGCAGTGGTATATTTCTTGAATACAAGGGTCGGCCCAATCTTACCAACTAATTTATATATTTTCATTTTTAGCATTAATATTATGGCAGCTGGGCCGAAACAGCAGACTTGCATTTTTAGCAGCATCATATTTCCACAGAAACCTCTCAGAAATGGCTCTTGACTGTGTTCTTGATTGGGAATGGTTCCCAGGAACTTTGCACATGGTCACGGTCACGAAACCTGGTCTTGGAGATCCACCTTCCTGAGAAGTCGAGTTTCAGCCACAATATTCTACACCAGCTCTGGCTGATGACCTGATTGGCTGTAGTGTTAAGTTTGGGGGTGGAACATGTCAGATATAGGTTGGAGTTGAACACGGTGGGACAGTAGATCTCCAGTACGAGCGCTGGTGAACACTGCACTAGATAGACTGTTGGTTTCCATATTTATACGGGTTAAACACATTGTAATGGGTTCATAGACATCATGAAGTCAGTCTATCATGACTTCTATCCTTAAATAGCAATGACAGCCTTCTGCTGAGCAGTGATTGCAAAAATGACAGTAAACAATGACTTGGCTCAATGTTCATCATCATCGTGATCATCCCTTGTTTCAGTTGCACAACTGTGGGCAGAGTTTGCGTCAAGTGGCACTTACTGTTAGAAACCACATAAAGTGAAATTGCTGTGGGCAGCTGGAGTACAATCGTTCTCAACTCTCTTTAATGTCAAAAGCTTATAGAGATGAAAAAAGATAAACAACTTGATACAGAGCATCTGGCCACTTTATTACAAACCCTCACATTAAAGAGAGTTGAAGTGTGCATAGTCCACCTGTTAATGCACAGTTTGTGTTACATTACATTACATTACATTCATTTGAAAGATGCTTTTATCCAAAGCGACCTACAATATGAGGAAACACTTTCAGAACAGGGTCAGAAACAGAGTACATTTCTAAGTGCTTAATGCTTTATGAAGGGAGCAATGCACGAAGATAGAAAGTGCATTAACAGAGGAGATGCTCTCAGAACAGATGAGTCTTCAGAAGTCTTCATATCTGTTGTAGATATTTTTTCCACACAGACAGCTGTGAACACAGCAAATAAACAGACAATCACAGACGTTCATTAGAGATGTCCATATTAATCTGGGAGTGGGATCAAAAAATAAGACTTTCATGACCCTTGTGTTCAGTGTCCACAAATCTGGTAAATGGTTTTCACTCACAAACTAATGCACTTGGTCACAATGGTCCCAATTTGGTCTGACTAAGGATTAATGTTATGCGGCTATTAGGCAGCAAATTTGGTCACCCGGCTGAACACACCAAAGCATTGATGGTCAATATAAACCCTGATACCGTTTATGAATAGGTGTTTATGGTTATTTATGGATTTTATTGGCACGACATGCTGTATGTAGTGCTGTAGTGCTGACAGGTCTGGTTGTCTTCAGCCAGCTGTGGTTGCCTCAAGCAGGATGGCGTAAGCTTTCCTCTGCAGAACTATTGCTTAAACAAGTGTCATCTGCAGACTTCCTGGTTATTGTTTTGCACTGCTGGTTAATGTATGATATGTAATTTACATTTACATTCATGGCATTTAGCACATGCTTTAATCCAAAGCGACCCCATATAGGCCTAGTGGGTAGGATACTCACCTCTGGACCAAGAGGGCATGGGTTCGAATCCTACCTTCAGCACACCACCACTGGATTCCTGAGCAAGACCATTAAAATAAAAAATCAATTAAATAAATGAAATTAAATTAACCCCAAGTCGCTCCAGGGAGACTGTCCCCTGTAGTTAGGGAATGGAAGTCACTTTGGATAAAATTGTCTGTTAAATGCCATAACTGGAAATATAACTATATATGATGGCTTTAAGCACAAGGTTTGTGCACAAGTGAAAAAGAAATGGTCTGAGATCTGAACGTTGTCCTCACACAAACACACGCATTGGCGGGGGATTTTTGAGAATAGTGAATCATGGCGGTTACCTCAGTTCACACATATGTCATCGTAACATGGCACACAAGTTATTTTAGGTCGGCCTGCTGACTCCTTTCATCAGCTGCATTTCTCTGTCGTTCTCCTTATTTGACTTGAAGACCAAATTGAGCAGCTCATCTAGCCTCCAAGTAACTCCAGAGGAAGATCAAAAACCCCACCTTTTCCACAGGATAATGCGGGGTCTGGACATGTCCTGTGATGATGCTTTTGCTAGTATAATTATTAAACTGTGTTGTTTCCATTTGTTTTGCATGGCAAATACTTGTGTTGGATGCTGTCTTGCCCACAAGATCCACGGGGCAGCTGGTGGCCTAGCGGTTAAGGAGTTCGCCCGTGATATCAGAAAGTCATGGGCTCCAATCCCAAGACTGCTGCTGGCACCACTGAGGTACTCTTGAGCAAGGTACCGTCCCCACACACTGCTCCCCAGGCGCTGGGTTCCTGGCTGTCCAATGCTTCACTTGGTGAATGGGTTAAATACAGAGGACGAATTTCACACTGTTCACACTGTGTGCTGTGGTGTGTTCACGTATGACAGAAATGGTCACTTTACTTTTTAAAGACCCCCTTACTGAAACATGGAGGGTCAACTAGTGGAGCAGTTTTCAAGTAGTTTGGTTTCAAAGGGTGCTGTTGTGTTCAGCAAATGCTCCACTGACACTAACAGCAAAAGAGCAGTGTGGGTTAGCAAGCACGAATGACTTGCTTTTGTGGTTTCACCATGATGCAGTATTACACGCTGTTGTCTTTAAAACTGAAGAAAAGAATACCGATAAGAACTTCAGCAGCAGCATTTTGAAGCCAAACTCCACCTAATCAACATGCTCAACCTGATCAATCTTCCTCAGACCTCGATCCATACCCCCTGAAGCACAGATGATGTAGTGATGTATAACTCATACTCCTGTTTGGGGTCTAAAACGTTTTATTTTGCACTTTATCTTAAATCGAAAACCTGAACATACCACTCCATTTACCGTTCTCTTCCAGCACATAGTTCCTAGCAGCACGTCTTGTGTTATTGTTCTGGGGTCCTGAGACCTAGGAGCTGCCTCATTGGTGCCCGCCCCCAAGCCCCTGCCCCCTCCAAAGTCCCGCCCCCAAGCCCCACAACCGCCACTGCCGATTCTTTCCCCCTGCATTAAAAATGCTATCTGCGCCCCTGCACTAGACAACAATGACCCTTTAGCTTTCGAGATGCTAAAGACACAGCTTTGGTACTATGGAAAATGGTTGTACAATTTTATTACATACTGTTACATTTTTATGGTCAAAGGTCATTTTGACTCATAGTTTTTATGATTTTTTTCATCAACAACCCCAACACCCCATCGCTAGAGCTATGGATGGGCTCATCCTCTTCTCCAAAGTAGCCCCTCCTCTGTCTTTGCACTCCAGGAGCTTTTTGAGGAACCCTTTTCTAAAGGATTGGAGAAGATACACACATTCTGAGACCCTGTTGTATTAATTGAAGGTGTAATGAAATATTTAAAAATATGGAGAGAAAAAATTTCAAGGATTCAAATGTAAGTCAAGTTAGATCTAAACCTCTTTAAAATTACAAGTAAGTGTCAATCAAATGTCCAACCTTTTGGCTGTTACTGGATTTCAGGACGTGTTTTTGTACCCGACCTGCTCCAAGTGATTGGGTCTCGTCCACTGCTTCGTCCTTCCTGAGGGTCCTGTTGCTCCCAGCAACCTCTCAAGTCACCATGGTGACCTGACAAGCGAGCTCCGAATATTTTTCCACTGCGAGTCTGAGACGTTCGCAGGAAACCACCATCTGCTCCACAGAGCAGAAGAGGACACATCGTGCCTCCGTCCAACCATTAACGTTTGGTAGAGCGATAGTTTGGCATAAATTAAAATGAACACAGTTCAACCATTCTCCCTTAAAACACATAGGGTCAGTTTCCCGGACAGGGATTAAGCCTAGTCCTGGATTAAGTAGTGCTGTGAATAGAGATTTTCCATTGAAAAGGAAAAGGTAGTCCAAGACTAGGCCTAATCCCTGTCCGGGAAACCGACCCATAGAGTTTCTGTTTGATCTTCAATGCTAGAGTTATTAGGTTAACGTAGCTAACAGGTAAAGGAAGTTTACAGGAACCTGTTAGCATCACACCGCAGGCCTAAATCATAACTCTTGCCTCACAGACTTGATTATGTGGTTTCAGACTTTGCGTGACATTTGTCTAATACAAATCCTTATAGCACCATTAAAAACTGTGCCTGAATTCTGGTCGAATATCTGGCCATTATCATACCCAAGGGTAGTGTTGGTGGTTGAGGGGTTGGGGACAGATGAAATATAACATAAATATAACTTTTTACAGTGGGAGGAGGGGTTAAATAAAAAGAAATGAAAGTTTGTAGGCAACGGCTTTTCCAGAAATCCCCTTAAAGTTTGCTGTTGGGGGTTTCATGGGGCTCTCAGCTTTCAGTTGGTGGGTTTTGGGTTTCAGAGTGGCAGCACCCGCTGCCAAAAAAGTAGCTCCTCCACAAGTTAATGTAAATCAACCCGTTCTGCTACTTTAAGGTGACCATACAATTAGGTCCAAAAGTATTCGGACAGTGATACCATTTTTGTAATTTTCTTTCTATGCACCAACGCAGTGGATTTTAAATTAAGCAATCAACATGTGATGGAAGTATGAATTTTCAGCTTTAATTTAATGGGGGTTTAACAAAGGTGCTGCATTAAGAGTGCAGAACTTTTAAGCCTCTGTTTTCTCAAAAGTAACTGGACAAAGTAACATAATATAAAATATATGCATTGTTTCAATACTTGCAGTCAATGACTAGAACCCATGGACATCCTGTCTGTCCTCCTTCTGGGACATAAGAATGTATCCAGACAGAATTTCTAAATTGTCTGAAATGTGGCTTTTCTTCCATGCCATCATTTGTTTCCTACAGTCTGCCCTGTGCTTTTTTTAAAAATGTAATTAGGGTCACAGTTACCTAGCAACCAGTGGTTAGCCGACGGTGGAATAAATATTGATATTTCTCAAAAGTAACATTAAGAGAGAAGGATATGAAAGAAGGAGAAGGACAGAAGGAGACCGGAAGGAGAAGGACATTCCTAACTTTCAAACTTAACAAAATTTTACTCATTTAAGCTTATTAAGTTTAAGTCATTTTCTATCGGCCCATGTAAAAGCCAGCATTTTCAAATGATATAAGACAAACTGAATTCAAGATAAATTAAAATGGAGATACAAGGTTTTGTTATTACAGCATAAATAGTTAAGTTGATATAAACAAAATGGTGCTATAATTAGACACAGTCCGAACACATTTCAGCCAATCAGGCTGTGTGGTGCGACCTAACTGTTGTATAATAATGACATTGTACAGGTATACATAGTACAGGTATGAGGTCATTAAAAGACATTTTCGTAGTTCACTACTTGCATGTTTCAACAGCCAGGCCTCTATTGGGCATGTTATTAGTTCAAATATCTGTAATAATAATAATAATACATATAGATAGCAATCTGTATAACACATTTCATATATTTGCATGTAGCTCAAAGTGCTTTACATAAAGTACATGAAGATATCAATAATAAAAAAGAGCAGTAAAATAAGCAATAAAAAAACAGTATTAAGATTTAAATGTGAAAATTCAATAATAAAAATGATTAAAGGGGCACAAAAAGACAAGTCGACCAACACAAAAAGGAAACACTCAAAACAAGAACACAATTAATCAACAGACAATACCCCCAGAAGTAAAAGAATTAAAAATATGTAAGTATAAAACAGAAGCTGCTAACTAAAAGCATGTTTTCAAAGTGTGTTTTCAGCTGCTTTTTAAAAATATTGAGAGAAGAGACCTTACGACTATCTTAGGGCAACTTGGTCCAGACCCTTGATTCATAAAAACAAAAGGCTGCTTAATTTGCATGCAGCACATGGAAAACTATGAAGCAGGGATGAAGAAAATGTAGGACGATCTGAAGATAGATTGTTTTGGAATGATAAAATTATTTGAATTGATCACTCAGTTTTCCCCCAGGAACACGGCACCCGGGGAGCAGCGTGTGGGGACGGTTCCTGGCTCAAGGGTACCTCAGAGGTGCTCAGTAGTCTTGGTAATCGAACCCACGACTTCCTGATCGCAGGGTGAACGCCCTAACCACTAGGCTACCAGCTTGACTAATTTTATGTTAGCTTGACAAATTTTTATTTTACTGCTAATTAAGGTAATACTCAATAAAATATGCACTCGGTTGTTTTGTTTATGGGGGGTATTGTTTTGGCAACAGGGGAGAAGTATCTCATAGTCAATGGGGAAGAGAGGCGCTGTTTTGTCGATGGGCAAGTGGGTCGTTTTAGTAGTGGGTGTTTTTTATATTGTGACCAGAAATATAGTTACATAATATATAGTTACATCTTCTAATTGAAACTTTGACACCACTTTTCCTCGGGGGGAGACTGACTCTTGCAAAATTTGCATGCCCTACACATCCTGTATAGTAAGTCAACTGGCATCTTTTCAACAGAACATTATTGAACAGCTCAACACTTTTGGAGGAGAACACTAACAGTCAGTGGCTAGCTGGCTAGCACTGTGCTGAGTTTGGGAGGGCTATGCCACCTGTTAGAGTGGAGGAAGCTAGTCACACTCCCTGCCACAGATAAGCTGATCTTCTGATGACAGGGCCAGTGTTTAGACAATTGTTCCACTTAGGAGTCATTTATGTAGTGATTCATGAATCAAACCGGTGTGAAATCTCATGATACACTGAATCATTTTCTTTGAAAAATCATTTAGAATGGTCACTGTCAATTTTGTTAGCAATCAAGTAAAAGCTTTAAAAACATTTAATTTGACATCATGTACAGGAAATCAATGACTATTAACTTGTGCATGCTGGTGTGGGTAGAGAGGATCTTTCAGTGATGCTCACAAAACCAGCCTGACTGCTAATCAGAATCAGAAAACTTTATTGATCCCGGGGGATACTGCTTATGCTATGACTGCACAGGCACACTGAGACAAAAAGACAAAAACAATAGGAAAGATAGTATAAGTCAAAATAAAAATAACATAAAACAGTGCCCCCTTATGGAGAATCTGCCCAACGTGGCATTACTGTTATCTGTGGCTAGCCTGATTATCATTCAGATTGAAAACTCATCATTCAAACAACTGACGGAATACTTACTTTTCTGTAATTTCTTTTTAAAGTAAGTTTTCAGTTTTAATAAATGAATCAAAGTGAACAGAATTCAGAATTTGCTGATGACTGGTAGTGATTAACTCCTATTGGTTCGTGTGTTAAATGAGGTCGTCATGAGTGTTTGTGTGTGGGTGTGTGTGTGTGTGTGTGTGCACCACTGATTTAGGGAAAAGGGAAGTGTCTCATTTCCCTTTTAATGTTTGAATGTGGACGAGCTGCTTTGGCTGCGGATCCTCCGAAAGATGCTACGCCTCGCTCTGCTGTGACATTCAACAGCAGCCTGCGGAGCATCATTTCTCCCTCTCTGCTTTGAATGGCCTATCTTTAGAGCAGGGTGAAGAGAGAAGGAAAAGAGAGAGAGGGAGAGTAAGAAGCAGAGGCGGGAGCAGGACAGAGGCAGAGAAAAAAGCCGAGAGACGTCTTCTTAGCTGGCCTGGGTATCCTCATATTGCTGTTGCTTTGTTCGATCACGTTTGTCAAGGGATGGTGGATGTGGATGAAATGCGCCATATCTCCAGAGTCCTTGGCCTTAATGATGCCACGGAAACCAGTAGATACAAGTAATCCCACCCATTAGTATATCATTCCAGTAATCTCAAATGAACTGGCTTTCACGGTTTCTGATATGGTATGACACACTGTTGTATGTTAAAATGGAGAGAAGAACACTGATAAGAACTTTAGCAGCAGCATTTTGAAGTCGCTTTCCCTATAAGGGCAGTTTAGCTTCACCACATCACATATTTGTACAGTATTCTGTTGCAGTTACAGTTTTGGGTTGCACTCTACACATACTGTCTTGACTCCTGACCTTTTTATTGAGAAAGTGAATTCAGGATTATTTAACCTATTTCAGGCACCCAGTTGGTCCATATTGATAGTACCATAATGTGTTGATAGTACCATTATGCGTTGCCCAAATAAAATATTTGTTCCAGAGCCATTAAAATGGCACACTTTTCGTAGCTAAATATTCTTTCAACAAAAGAATATTTCCTAAAAATTTCATGTGTCTAGTGTCAATGGTGCAAAATAAAGGCTTATCAAAATATGTCCCGTTTCCCACAGCACTCATGTTCAAAAGAAAGGCTACGTCCATATTTTAACATCTATGCAGAAAAGAATGTCAGATATTTTGAATTAAACAATTTAGTTTGAACTGAAGAGCACATTTCCAAAACTCACTCAGTCCAAAAGCATTTTTTTCGGAAAATCGCATTTTACTTGTTTTATCTATTGGAAAGCAATTCTTACAGGAATTTTTTTTTTTATTGAAATTTTACAGTTACTTATTGCTCAATGCCTGGTTTTAAAGTGCAACTCCTGCACATTTTTGTTTGGGCAAATTTGTTTAAAAAATATAATGAAAGCAATTTTTAAGTAAATCGTTATTCAATGTCACAAATATTTTTAATATTTAATATTTATGTCCTACTACGTGACACAGCAAAGAGTCCATAATTGTTTATGATCTACCGCCTGGGAGACCTGGGTAAGTTCCGCTCGCAAATGTGCAAGTGGACTGAGTGTGTTTTGGAAATTCTCCTAATCTTGTACTGTGTATTATGCAGGACTTAGTGAGTTTTGGTCGGTTATACTATTGCACATTAAGAGGAAATGTAAAAATATGCCAATAGTAGTGTTACCTAAAAAATCACAAAAAATAGACGGAGTGAGTTTTGGAAATTTGCTCTTCAATTGGCTGTATTACTTATTACTATTATGGATTAAGTAAATTTGGAGTTTCACACTGGTATGTTTCAATAAGGCAACTGTGTGTGATGGTGGGCGGTGCCAAAATAGTGCTAGTTTTAACCGAACTTTTTACATATTTACACACGTATCCAGCTGCTCTTACACCCTGCTGACAGAGGGGTCACTGATACATCCAGCACTCCCCCAACTCAGCCTGCGTCCCAACAGGTGAATTTGACTTTCTTTCCAATATTTATCTGCTCGTCTTGATGGCCCACAGCATCCCAAGTATACTGGTATAGCTGACCACGAGGGTCCACTGGACCACCAGAACAGTCAAAATCAAGGGTAATGGCAGGAAAGGTGGTCTTATTCAAGTATTGGGACACAGCCACAGACCCCTCTGTTCACATTGCCAGTTTTGATCAAGACCCTTCAGGTACTAGTGTTCTGTTGCTCTATGCTGCCTTGTTAAAATATGCAGTCTATCGATTCACACTACCCTTTCAAAAAATGCTACCTTCAAGTTTATACAGTTTGTACAATCAGTGTATAATACTGATAATGATGAGAAATAGACAAATATGAATAAGAAAAATGTATTTTATTTTAAAAAATATTTTATTAAAATGTATGATTTATAAAGTAGTCTATCGATACACGTTACCCTATCGAAGTTTATATAGTTTATACAGTCGGTTTATAAACTGAGAAGCAGGCAAATAAAATGCATAATCAGAGAAAAATGTATTTTAGTAAAAATATATTTTATAAGGCATGCTATCTTTAAAGGTTTCTACAGCTACAGCACAGATTTTAGGGCATGGCACTGAATCCGAAGACTGTGGAACTGCACATCTCAGTGGGTAGTTTCAACAGAACACCAGCATTTGCTTCTTTGAGGCCTCTGACTTTTTTGAGGTCTCTGATTTTTGGGTTGTATCTTTCCCTGTTGCTCTTGATTGTGTTTTTTTGGGGGGCTTTTTCGTGTGGATGGGATTGTTTTTGTGAATGAAGAAGAAAAAATACCCGTATGTGTGTGGGCCATATCTTAGAAAAACTGTTCAAATCAATCAACATCTGATCCTGGATCAGCACCCTTACGGCAGTCACACTCCGGGACATCCGGCTGGCTTGGTGCTCTGAGCTTTGAAATCCACAGGCACAGTTTCCTTTAACAGATGTTTTATTGTACATGGGGGGATTTGAAAGGGTTTGTTATGGAAATACTTATTTATAAAAAGCAAAGCTACCAAGGATGCTTGGATATGCAAAGGATGGTGGTTAAATGTCATTCCTGACCAGTATTATTCTTAGATTAGGTCTGCTGACCTTTACATATAGCAATGATGGAATGGAAATATAGGCACCCTGAAGTCAGAGTGGATCTGAATAGTGAACAGGAGTGTGGTATAGGTGGGAGCTCTGACGGGACAGTAATTCCAAACACACACACACACACACACACACACACACACATGTACACAGTCATATGCTCCAGTTTGCTGTTTGAGATATCAGCGTTTGCGTCATGAATTTAACCAGAGAAAGAAACTGAATTTGCCAAATGCTGTCTATGTAAATGAATTCAGCTCTGACTGATAAAGAAGCACTGTTACCTTCCGTAAACCTTCCGTGACAACTGACAAAACCCTACAAAAACAAATAGAGGCTTGTTCTAAGCAGTGCTTGTGGGAATAAGCAATATGACAGCCTTATGAATACTGGCCTTCAGTAAAGTGTTTTGGCTGGACTTTTACAGGTTTTCTGCCCAGTTTACATTGTTAAACATATGTAATACATATGTATATTTAATGACATATTATTAATTTGATACACACACACACACACACACACACACACACACATATATATATATATATATATGTATATGTATATTTATCAGGCCCAGTTGCCTTGTACCATGTCTGAGCAGGATTGTGGAACAGTCCTCTTGGAGTTCTGTGCTGGGGCATGGCCCAGCTTCTCAAGCCTCAGGTTTTGAATGATCACAGAAACTGGACTATGTTGGTCACATGTTCTCAGGCATGGTCCTGAACAAGTGAGTATGCCCTTGAAGCCTACAATATCAGACTATTATCAGACCGAGTCAGGGTCAGCAGGACTGTAGCACACTGCGTTCCATTTAGCCCAGGCCAATATTACATAGTCTGTTCTGCATTCTGTTTTGACATTCAGGTCATATTTATCTGATAAGGATGAAACTGCACCAGATGAGTGGAAACTACAGCACACCTCTGCTTTTGGTGTAAAGGCCTTAGGAGTGTATCATAGAAAACAGCCCTTCTTGATTTTGGTCCCGGGAGCCTTTGCACTTTTATTTCCTTGCACTTTATGACCTCATTCAAATCATGCAGGGCTTATTAGTGTATATGGAAAGTTAGCAGACATTTTAATTCAGGTGTGGTACAGTTAGGGGACTGAAATCCTTAGATATGGAAAAAGTGAGTCATTTGAGGTTGGGGGGCAGTCATTGAGAACTGTGTGCACGTGTGTGTGAGCTGAGCGACGTTTGGGTAGGTGCTGCAGACTCCTCGGGTAGCCGTGATTTCATTAGCACCTCTTTGTCTCCCCTCACAGCTGGTGACATTTACGCACCAAGAAATGGCATCCTGGATCAAGGCGGTGAAGAAAGAGGAGGTGGAACTGTGGGCCTTCCACTGCTGCTACTAGAGTGAAATAAGGATGGAGTGATTATCCGTTTTAATGATGTACCATAGTACAAAACCCAATGATGTTCATACTGTTTCACATTTTATTAAGGCATTCATTAATTCTGGGGCCATCTAATGGCTGATTTCTTTGAAACTGGATAAATAGCATACATTCTGGCATCACACAGGCATGTATGGGCTGCTGAATTTTGATTGGCTGTTGGTGGCCAGGTTGTTGTGCAAGCCAAATTGAACATCAGGATATGTGAAAAAATGTGGTCAAGTGAAAACACACCAAATTTCAAAACTTTAGCTTAAACGGTTTTTGAGATCCTTTGGTGTGCACCCAGAGGCAATGGTAAGGATGCAGTGTGACACATTTGGTGAAATTTGAACCATTACATCACAAGATATTGGCTAGTGAAGATTTCAGCATTGACATTATTCACTAGGTGCCGATAATCCATCCAAATAAATTTAAATGAGGTCGGAGGCCAACTTGCCTGCCAAATTTTGTCATTTTTGGCGAAACGGTTGTCAAGCTATTGCACAAAAAGTGCTTTACGTCTGCCTCAATTTAGGGGGTGCTGATGCGAGGGAACACGCTCACTTAAGGACACAAAGCTTTTATTCTGTATCTGCCTGGTGGACCACAAGCACACCAAATTTCATGTGGATTGATGAAGTCTACATGTATGAAATAATTAACAAAAAAATTGGTCGAAAAATTTCCTCCTGAAGGAAGCACAATAGGTTCAATCTAACGTCTATCAAAATAACACTTGTGGCTATTATACTCTATGCATTACACTGATTTTACAGCAGTTAAGGTCTGTTGGTGTGAGACAAAATATATATTAAATACTTTAATAATCAACAAATAATTTTGTATTTTATTAATATTTAAAATATTCTTATTAGCATGCAGTATAGATTATTAATGATAGGCTAGGCAACATGATCAAGTATTATTCCAACTGCAAAATGATTTTTAATAACTGGTCCCAAGAATGCAGAATTTGATACATTCAAAGCAAAACCTTCATCCATTATCAGAGCTACTCGTCCCAACCAAAAATTTCCAAAATAAGTAATTTTGTCATTGTGAAATACATTTTTCATCTCATCCCTACATGGGACAAATGAGGAAAATGACATCTGGGGTCACTGGAGGACCTGCGTGTGTGTGTGTGTGTGTGTGTAATGCCTGTGAAATAAAACACGCTGGGATGACAGTGTGGACGCTGGCTTGTGAAAGTCTAGACCATGACGTCTTTCTTGGGCCAGTGCCTTGACTAATCTTGTTCCACAGAAAGTACAGAAATCAATATTGACCTTAGAGTCAGAAAGCCATGACGTAAGATCTGACAGTACTGGGCACTGGCCAAACAGCAGTGAGAAGCTAAACTTTATGAGTATTTGCAAACTGTTTCACCTGTAGACAGCCAGTTGAAACATGAACTTCTATTAGTTAGCTGAACAAAAGCAATATTTTTAGACTTCAAATATTTCTAACATTTCTGACTCAGTCTTGTCAAATGTCCACCTGCTACACTGGTCTCCTCATACATGAAGGTTAGTGTAACAACACTAACTCAACACGCTTTGAGGAGAATACTAACTTCATAGTCTTTGAACAGAATACTGGCCTGCATCATGCTGAGTGATCAGGGAGGGGAAGGACCACCCTACTTACCCAGACACAGCGAGGATGTCCCAAGAGTGAGGGATGGCACAACTCGCAGGAAGAAGGACCCAGGATGGCTGAGGGTCCATTCCATGTGGAGTTTGCATATTTTCCATATGCCTGCATGAGTCTAAAGATCTCAAGTGAATTGGAGATGCTAAATTGTGAATGTGTGCGTCTGCTATGAGATGGTGGCCTGTTCCCAAAGTTTCTCTGACTTTTGTTCTATGAGTGCTGGGATAGGTTAGTTAAGGACGACTGGCTCAGAAAATGATTAAATAAATGTAAACAGCACTGCAATAGAAGGGCTTAGGCCATTTAATGTATATCTAACATTTATTTTAGGTATTTTTATACATTTCTACATTTCTACTACATTTGTGACATTGTAATAAATCTCTCTTTTAAAAAATCTCCCTTTTAAACTGTTGGAGCACCCCTGGTCTAATGACATGTTTTGTTAATACACATCATCTACTGAGAGCACACTTAAATACAGCATTTTTCATATTTTTGGCAGAATTTCTATTAATATGCATAGTTTTAAAAATCAACAACTGTACCTGTAAATTTCAAGACTTTTATTAGGACTGTTAGGTCTTCTCAGGTTTCAGAAGAGAGAAATGCAAGTCTGTAATATCTTTGTGTTTTTTCTTGTCCTTCCTACAAGCCTACTGTTGAAAACATCTTCAAAAGATATATTCTTCAAATACAAGACACAGAGTGTAAAATCTTAGGCTTGGTGTGTTTGAGCTGTAAAATACCTAGAAAACATCATGACCGAGACCTAGTTTGTCGAATTTGGGTCAGTATGATGCAATTCAGATCCACAGACCATGAATAGATGGTAATTTAGGTTATCCTGCAACCAGTTTCACACTGTGGGACAGCGACCCTCTAAGCACAAGCTTTATAGGCTTGTCTGGGTTTACAGGTCGACTATAACTAGAGATGCACCCCAGAAATGCACTGATAACTTATATTGGGGCATCAGTGGTCCATAGTTACAGCGGCATCATTACGACTGACCTGACCTCAGGATGCTTAATTATTTACCTGGCCATTCAAGTGTTTAGAATCAGCTTGAATCCTGATGCATAACATTGATATAGCCATTGCAATGGCTCAGGTCACCTGATTTTTCCAATTTAATTTGGACTATTATATTAACATTACTTTTACAGCATTTGTCAGATGCTCATATCCAGCTTGGTGTACATCTGTGTTTTGTAGTCCACAAGAAAGACATTTCTCATACTATTGAACCCAGACTTAAAATTAAGAGCTGCTAGAAGACTAAGATTCTACCAGAGAAGAAATACATGCTCCAGCAGAGTGCTATCTGATCACGCACACACAAGATTCCTTTAAATCTTTAAGTTCATTACATGAACATTTAGTCATTATTCTAAGTGCTCAGTGATGAGGAGGGTCCTGAGTCTCCGTTTGAAGACAGCGAGGGTCTCAGCAGTTCCGCTCGTCAGGAGAAGTTTGTTCCACCACTTCAGTGCCAGAGCTGAGAAAAGACTTGATGTACTTCTTCGATCATTGAGAATAGGTGGGTCGAGTCGGGCTGTGCTTGGTCTGGTGTGTGCTGATACGTAAGACGAGGCTGGGCCATTTTTGACTTTGTAGGGTAAATCTAATGCAGCACCACATGAAGCCAGTGACGGGCTTGCAGTAATGCAAAGTAAAGGGATGTTGGAGAATTTTAGTGTATTGAAAACCACACATGCTGCTGCATTGTGGATTATCTGTAGGGAGCTGGTGGTCTTGTGGTCTTCAGAGGAAGCTCAGCCAGGAATGAGTTACAGTCGCCCAGTCTTGCGATGATAAGTGACTGTTTGAGAATCTGAGTGGCGTCAGTGGTGAGGAATAGACAAGATTCTCCTGATTTTGGAAAGAAGATATCTGCCTTATCCTATTGCACTATTAATTACGGAATTTGCACGGGTCTACAAAGATGTGGAAAACAGTGATCTGGTGAAGGATCACTGTTGTCCACATCTCTGTAGGCCAGCGCCAGTGCAAACATGACACAAGTGGGCAAGTGCACGTGTGGCATCCACCAAGAGAACATTACATAAACACCATTTCTTATCATTTCTTTTGGCAAGTTTTTTTTATAACTGGCTCTGAATTACATTCTTGTTATGGTTGTAAATTATTCCCTGCTGAATTACAGCTGGATTATGGGATTTAGCTCAGAGGAAACGGTCAAAAGTAATAATAAAGTGAATCATGAGTGCTTCAGGTGAAGCATAGCTTCAGGTGATATGATATCTAGACACATGATGCATAAGTGCATTTAGTGAGAAAAAGACACGCCCTTTATTTAGAAATGTTCAATGTCATAGTACCATAAAACCAAAGCATTTGCCTATATTTACATCCATGCTCTTATTACATCCATGCTCCAGCAGCTGAGCACTGATCCTGATCTGTGTAGTTTAGGCTGAAGTGCTGTTTGAGTGAAATACACTGGCAGCCAATCAGCTCACTGATATATCAGACTTCACATCAGACAGCAGAAAATCACAGTCTTATAATATTGTAGTATCATAAAATTATCATATTAAATATAGTAGCAGCAGGGACATAAATCCTTTGATTTTGGTTTCTGTTAATTACTATACTTGCTATTTTCACTGGTTCTTTTTACAGAATACTTTTTCTTGCATTATAACATTATTTTTATTACATTTGAATTTATTTAGCAGTTTTTGTATTCAAATTGGCCACTTTGGTTAAAGAGAGGCCCATGCTGGATCCACAAGTGGGACAACCATCTAAAGAAGGGGTGTCAAATCTTATCCACAAAGTTCTGGTGTGGCTGCAGGCTTTCGTTCTGACTAATCAGGAGCTCAACTGGTCTCAGTCTTTGAGGAATCAGTTAGGTGTTCTCCTGCCTGTTTAGAACGAAAGCCTGCAGACACACCAGCCCTTTGTGGATAAGTTTTGACACCCTTGCTTTAGACAGTTGTCCCATTTCACAGTTACGGTCTGAAGTCTCGTCCCATTGTCAAGAGACAGCAAATACCAATAAGGACATTACCAGTCATATTGTAGATAAAATATTGGGTGGTCTGTATAAGTTGATTTTATTGGCCAGTCAAGAACTAGTACAGTCTGAGTGCTCTGATCCATGGGTTGAGAAGTTGACTGCTTCATTTAAAGCAAACTAAAGGAGTCCAGGACTTTAGTTTCAGCCATTATGAAAATCTGAAGGCATCAAATATTAGGAGGGTCAAGAATAATTCAATCTTCAGAAACAGATGAAACGCATCTGCGTTTACTGACCTCTCAAACAGAACACAAGAACACAAGAAGGAAAGGGACAATAAGGCCATTCACTCCCTTAAGCGCTTCTCATCTGAGTGCGAACAGCGTTTGTGTGTCGTACCATATGTACGCTGTTATCATTCATGACCCCAGTTTACATTCTCTCTCCTGACTCTGTCTGTGCTCTGTCCTCTCCACTGCATCGTTACAGAAACGGATGATGGGGAAGTTGAGCTGCTGCTCCATCCAATTGGCCACCGCCAGCAACTTCATGTCCTGGAAGGATTGTCCAATCAGCTGCAGGCCAATGGGAAGGCCTCTGCTTGACAGGGCTGTTGGTACGGTCAATGCAGGAAGGCCTGGAACGGAGAGGGAGGGTAAGACAGACACTTTAGGGTCATTGATCTTAGTCCTAAGCTGCCCTGCATGTTATTCATTCATACTTTCCCTGATGGCTGAGATACAAATTCAGCCTAATCTATATCTGCCACATCTGTTACATATGGCTGATTTTCAGGAATGTTACTTGTGACTTTTTCCCTTTTTTATTCTGTGTATGTTTGCATTTTATTATTATTTATAGCATAAACATAATATAGTAATAATGATAATAATATTAGTAGTAGGGTAATAGCAACAATTGTAATAATAATGGTCATAATAATAGTGATAATAATCAGCTTTACAGCAGCTTTACTGTGTGAAGCAGGCTCTGTTATAAAAATGGGAACTATTAAAGCCACATGAGGAACTATTTCTTGGTTAATTTGCAATCTGTGGTCATAAATGTACCCACTTCCAGCACATCACACTCATTTCGGGTTAAGGCCACACCCAGTGGCATCATTTAAAGGAAAGGCTAGAAATGTTCTGAAATCAATATTGAGGTCAAGCTAACTTTTATGATACCCAGCCTCACTCAGGAGCTGAATTAGGCGTGTTTAGAGAAGGGCAAGTACGACAGGAGAGGAACAGGAATGGGACTGAATTGCTCTGAATGGGATAATGGAAGTGGTCAGTGCACCTGTCAGGCTATTCAAACATCTTCTGGGTTTCAGCGGGGCAGTAGAGCGACAGAACTGCACTGACTTGGAGGGCTTCGTAGGGCTGGACCTCACACAGCCTTTATTCAAGGCCAGAAGACAAACCCAGCTATCAGCTTGTGGTGGAACACCCTTCAGGGTTTTCCTCTGACACTGATGATCAATCGACGCGGCTCTAACTCTCTTCCTGAAGGGTTAAAGGCAATTGGCAGCTTTAGAACAATGGTGTTTACCGGCACTAGTATATTGAGTGTTTGAGCCAAAGGCCAAAATGGGGGATTCAATGGAGAGACCAACAGAGAGGTCAGAAAGGTCAAGGCAGGACAATAGAGGCTAATCATTAGTGTGCATTCCTCAGGCTATTGATTACTCTTACTCATTACACTTTTTCTTACCTCTTGGTAGGCCTGTAATCACATTCAGCTTTAATTAGGGATTACTGATAAAACGAGATGCATTTCCGTGAGAAAATACGAGAAGTGATTGCGTGGTTGCTATAAAACCAGTGTTTGGAGACACACAAACTTTGGTTTTATGGGCAAAAAACTTTTATGTGTTTCAAAAAAAAAATACTCACATCATGGATTCAAAGTGTATGTTCTGATTATTTTCTTTCAGTAACTGACCTGAGCTTTAGTGTCTTGAAGTCTGTTTATGAGTCTGCTGTGTTTTGCCCCGTGTTTGTGTTGTAATCGGTATCAAGATATCAGTCTCCGCAATACTGATAGGACTAAAGCCTGAAATATGCAAATGAGCCTCTGACCAGTTGATGTTTCGACTGATCTTTAGCTATTAAAAACAAAGATTGGCTGAGATATTTTAAAGGGCCATTTTCTCCATAGTTTATTTGTTTCCTGTTCACATAATTCATAATTCATCAAAATTCATTCTTACATAACCATTTTCCAACCTCTGTTTATCTGGCTTGTTAATGTGCCTTCAAGCCTGATATATGTAACTGATCTCTTTTCTAAATAGCTGAAGTTAATTCAAAAGGCTGTTAGAACTTCAGGGTGAATGGGCGGGGCTAAACTGCCACAGGCTGAACAAGGAAGTACATGTAAATGTGTTTGTTTTGTGACACCACAAAAACTACGATTCACAGCTTAGTTTACATATATGAACTATGAGGACAGGGGAGTGAACAATGTGAATCCTTTTGGCAATCCTTTTTGTTTTAATACCAGAAAAGTACCTATAAATAGACATAGTTGGTAGATACAGCCAAGCAAGCTTAGGCTCACAGGAACTGGACTGAAAGCCACATATATTAGATTATCCACAACCATAATTAGTTAATTAGGTAGGACCAAATTTGAGAGTTTCTCTCTCTCTCTCTCTCTCTCTCTCTCTCTCTCTCACTCTCCACACACACACACACACACAAACAAACACTCACACAGTCAATACATAAAGACTATATACAGTATATATAACCAGAGTACAGGCATGCCAGGGCTCTTTACTGAAAGTGGTAAGGTAAAATGTATGATTATGTTTATTAATATCCAGAATAATCTAGAACAGGTTCACATGCACCAGCATTAGCCAATCATACTATGAGAAATTTCTTAGGAGGAGCTAGGAGATCACAGTATGACAGAGGTGCAATTTCTTATTGCTTTTTGGCCAAGTTTTAACATTTACAGCCCAAAATTAAGGTCTAGTCATGGTTCATTACTGATATATAGTAACTGGATTACTGAATTAGTCATAGCAGTGGTGTGCAATTTGACTACAGATACTTTTCACACATAAACGTCACTGGACCAGCAAAAACACTGATATTTCACTTCTTGTTTTTTTACTTTTGTGTGCATGTTTTTTACCAAAATCCATGCTTGTATGGATTTGCACTCAGACGTATACCCAGAGGGACTCAATCACCTGTTCATGTTTTTTTTGTGATGGTGATGGTGTGGCCAAAATTCAAATGTACAAGTTTTTCTCCTCAAAGATCCCAAATGTAATCAATCAGCCAAGACATCTTTGGTGGGTGAAGTTTGCCTCTTTAGTTTTGGATTGGAGCTACAGATATTGGATCATTTTCCTCAATAAATAAATGAAAATAAATATTTTTGTCTCATTTATTTAACTTATCTACTATGAGGACTTGTGTGAAAATCTGATGATGTTTCAGGTCCTGTTTGTGCAGAAATCTAGACAATTTTAAAGGGTTCAGAAACTTTCATGCGCCACTGTATGCGGTTAGTGTAGTTAATAATAGAAGACTGCAGGCCTGACTCATTGCCCACTGGCCTGAGTAGGAAGTAAATTCTCCAATAGACTTGCTTATGTGGTTTCTGACACTGTATGACTTACTGCTATTTATAAACATGGTCCAAGGTAGAGGCTGTTATGCAGTTTTCATCTGATGACCCATCACTTTAACCTGTGTTTGATAAATGCAGCGTACCTGCCATGTTGACTGGCTGGGTGAAGATGTCTTCCTGGGCGCTGCGTGTCCGATTGTCTTCTTGGATGAAGTCAGGATAGCGTGCTGCATCGCTCAGCGTTGTGGGAGTGAGAAGCACATCAACACCCGACTGGAACACCTGCTGGAAATCCTCTGTAATCAGGCGTCTCACCTGCTGGGCTTTTACAAAGTAACGGTCGTAATTCCTGCAGAAATGAGATCTTATTATATTTTTAAAAATCCACTTTACACCCAGATGTACCTGATCATACAGGACATGACTGGAGTCCACATTTTGCTACCTTAGATCAGAACTGTTATTTGCATAGATTAAACCACATCCTTGAGTCTGCACCGCCTTAATGAAGAGCTGGATGAAGAGCTGAGAGATGTTTTAGGGATGGATTTCTGGATTTCTAGCCTGCAAAATTATGACCAATCATCCATAACATTAAAACCACCTGACTAATATTGTGTAGGTCCCCCTCGTGATGCCAAAACAGCTCTTATTGATCAGGCGTGGACTACAATACCTGTGAAGGTGTGGTGTAGTGGCTGGGACCAGCAGATCTGATCCAGTTTTTTATTTCACAGTTTGGTCCTTGTCAAAATCACTCCATCCTTACACTTACCCATTTTTCCTGCTTCCAACACATCAGCTTTTTATGTTACTCACTTCACCCATCAGCGGTTTTAATGTTGTGGCTGATCAGCGTACTCACCAATTGGCCTCGTGCAAATTGCATGACTGTCATTACCCTCGCCTTGAATTGTACTGAGTTGTTATGTCATCTATAATAGACTTGCTTATTTGGTTTCTGACACAATATGACACTTAAGTCAATAAAGATATATTCAAATTTGTAGCACAACTATTTCAAGATATGATACCCGTCTTTAAATCAGAGAGGGGTGGTGTCTTTGAACAATTCTTTTAACATGTATTTCTCCAAACCTCACTTCACCCTATGGGCAAAAGTAGTGGCAAGCAACAACCTCTCCAGGACAAGCAGATACCTTCTTTACAACATCAGAAGAATCCGACCCTTTCTCACCACTGAAGCTATGCAGTTACGCGTCCAGGCTCTGGTCATCTCTAAACTGGACTCCTGCAACTCTCTACTGGCTGGACTTCCACTGTAGGTAACAAAACCACTTCAGCTGATTCAGAACGCAGCTGCGAGGTCAGTCTTCAATGTTCACAGAGATCACACCTTTACTAAAGAACCATCACTGGCTCCCTGTGGCCGCTTGCATTAAGTTCAAAACCTTAACACTTGCCTTCAAGGCCAAGAATGGTCTTGCACCTTCTTACTTATCAGCAGTGTCACTTCTCATCCTCTCAGAACTTCAAGCACCCTTCGTCTTGAACCTCCATTGCTCAAAAGAAGAGGAAGACATGCATCAAGACTCTTTTCAGTCCAGGCCCCCCAGTGGTGGAACGAACTCCATCTTGCAATCAGATCTGCGGAGTCCCTCGCTGTCTTCAAGACCCACCTCTTCAAGGGGCACCTTGGTGACTAACCAGTCCTCTTGTTTATCTCTTATACATCTCTTTCTGTATGTTTAAAAAAACTTGGGCCCTTACCCTCTTAACTGTTTTTCCTTACTTGTGTATTAACTTTTTCTTTTGACAGGGTTAGTTAAGGTGTGTAACTAAGCTGGCAGTAACTTGGTTAAAAGCAGGTGTTGATTTAAGTATGAAGAACAGATGTGGTCTACTAAAGCACTGATGTACGTCTCTCTCTATAAGAGTGTCTGCTAAATGCCATAATTGTAAACAAAGCCCAGAGTTTCTCATCCATTGTTGGCCTGCCAAAGTATCAATACTGGCCAACACAATATAAACACTGGACTGCCAACCCCCAACTTGAGTGTATGTATCATTATAATATAAAACAAGCCAGTATATCCAGCCTAATCTGATATCTGCAGTTCTGATTAACCGAATGATGGTCAGGCCCTGATTTAATGAGGTAGGTAGAAGAGGCTGTATGCTGAATAGGCTTGCTGCTGATGTCATGGAGGAAACATCTTACTGTTTCAAAAGGAAGTAATTTCCAGAAAGGATTCTTCTGCGGACAACGTTGTTGAAGCCCTCGTGACGTGTGGTGGCGTACAAGGCTTCAGTTGAGCTGTCCACTGAACTCCGGTGACCTGAGGAACGGCACACAGAGGACGTTGAGCAAGATGTGTTCCTCTAGCCAGGCAACTTGAGCAGCAAAAAAGCAACAGCTTTTTGAAAAGCTACAGTGGTATGAGAATGTGTAGAGGGCTACAACCATGTAGGAGAATCATAGGCAGCATATAAGATATCTGCCAGGGGTGTCCAAATCCAGACCTGGAGGGCTGTATACAAGATATATACACCCATTTACAACATACATGATATATACATTGTATTGACTATATATAATGGATATTAGGATATACACACTCTCTGACTTTGCGTGTGTATATCATATATATAATGTATATTTTACTGCGCTGCGCAAAATGAGCCACACCTCATTTCTCCATATTTTGCTTCCAAAGAGCCAGACATTCTTGTATTTTAATGTAGTCTTAAGGAACAGTTCTCCAGGCTTCCTGAAGGACTTTCAAAATAAATTTTTTGACTTTCAGTCTAGTCCCTGAATCTGACCAGTTTCAGATGAATGTTTTTGTTTGTTAAGACACACAGTGACCTACGTATGAATCATTCAAGCAGAACAAAGAGCATCTAACTGAAG
>JBBPCX010091006.1:0-25085 GCA_037974365.1 Hydrocynus forskahlii | reverse complement strand
TGTGTGTGTGTGTGTGTGTGTGTGTGTGTGTGTGTGTGTGTGTGTGTGTGTGTGTGTGTGTGTGTGTGTGTGGGGAAATAGGATGTTGAAGTCATTTTTCTGTAATATTTAACAGGGTTGTAACCGTGCATCAGAATTGTGTTACTGCAATGCAAAAATGTAATAATGTGCATCAGATAGAATAGCCATTCTTTTAATTGTGATATTTGATCACATTTGTTGATGGTGTTCATCCATTGCCAATCAACAGCCCAGTCATACACATAGCTGTAGTGTCATTAGTAAATTATCCACAACTGAATGCAGTGAATTGTACAACAGCTGAATACTTCCTTTTTCTGTCAATCTGTGTTTGGAATAGCTCAGGAGTTTGAGGATTATTGTGCCACTGGGTGATGAAAATGATGTGATGTGCTGGTGAATTAACAGCTGGAACATCCATTCTGTCAGATTTGATAAGCAATGCCCCAAAATACACTGATAAGAAACACTAAGTGTATTACCAATGTGTAAAACTCTAGTTTATACTAGAAGTCACTGCTTAGTAACCACATCTGCAAATATCCATCCAAGTTAGGGTCCAATTCGGGCTTCATATTTAGCAGTACCACTTGGACAAGGTCGAGTCAGGTCTCTAAACCACGGGTGTGAGTCAGCTTCTGTTTCATAACTTTGAAGATCTCTAGTTCCAATGTTTAAAAATGACTGAAATGTGCCAAAGATACAAAGACAATTGCTGTATACGCAATAGAAATTTATTTTACTTGACAGTCTCTACAGAAAACTGTACTGATCAAAAAGATCAAATATGTAATAAAACTGGAAAAATGCAGTTATAAAAGTACGGAAAGTATCCACATTGTGCTCAGAAAAGCATATTGTGTTCAGATGGATCAAAATAATGATATGGTCGTATTTCCCTGTCCTCCTACTTTCAAATACAAAGGCATGAATGATTTGAGTGAGTTACAAGTTAGAAATCATGATCCAATTACATGTTTGTGTCAACGTTTAACAAGCAGTAAAGGCACTCCAGAAAGCAGCCGCTCTCTTCCATAATGATGAAAAGTCAGCACTCTGGCTCACTTCAGTGGTCTTCTCTGTGAATTTGCTGTGATCTCAGGGCCTGAGGGAAGGGAGGTGCAGCTCCAGTCGAGTGCTGGGAAATAACACACACACGCACCTGTCACCGCTATTACTGAATCCCAAAAGCATGAAAGAGTCTGAGACATCCTTACTCAGAGGTCATTCCCAGTGTCAGTGTGCTGCGTTCACACTGAAGTTCAAATGAGCCTTTAGTAGCTTGTGCCAATATGGTTTTGGCTTCAACAAACAAATTTGTGTTCATTAATTTCCGAATGCATAAAAACAGCTTTAAAACTGTAGCTGTCGTGCACGCGTTACAGTTATCAAAAACTCGTGTTCATGGAATAGTCTTGGGCTTTTTTTGCTTGACTTCCATAGCCTATCGTAAGTAGGATTGTTGGTGTTTATTCTGTTATTGAATGTATTTTTTTGTATGACTTTATAGTTGTTTTAGTGCTAAGTGTTTACACATCAGCACCTTCATCTGAGTCAACTGAGTTGATTTTAAACTCAAGCTGGTCGTGGTTTAGCAGGCAGAGAATGAAATAGTTTGCCATTGGAGGGGGCGGGGGATTGATAGACAGCTCCATAACCATCTCTGCTAATCTGTTTTTGTGGTTTAGAGCAAATTAAGTCCCAGCTTGTGTGTTTTGGCGAGACATTGTGAGTTCATTCCATGTCTGTCCGGGCAGCTTGCGAGAGCAGAAGAGGCTGGTAATTAATAGTCTGCGCAGATGATAAATTGCATTTTCATTTTGAACTCCATAACAAATTGAGTAAATGGAAGCTGAGCAGTATATTTGGCTTCACCAAATTTTAAAGGTTTTTGTGTGTGTGTGTGTGTGTGTGTGTGTGTGTGTGTGTGTGTGTGTGTGTGTGTGTGTGTGTTGGCATGACCTCCGCTCATCTCTGTTCCTTGGATGCTGAGGTGTAAATGGAGCATTTCAAGTGGGTAAAAGAATGTGAGCGTGTTGGATGGAGATTAAGATATCAATATCGGAATCAGAAGAAAGAAAGAGTGGTATTATGCCATCTGTAACATACATTATGTAGTTATGTAAAATTTTGACTCTCACTCGATCCTCTACTGTTATTTATTTGTAATGTCTCAGATTATTTGACTCATTACATTTACAACATTTAGCAGAGTGATTGTACAACAGTGCTCAAATAGTCTACATCTGTTCTTCATACCTATAAAGCTATACTTAAATCAATGTCCACTATTCAACTAAGTTAAAGTACTTAGTTAAACCTAAGTTACACCTAAACAACTCCTGTCTGAGGTTAAAGCAAAATTAGGGCAGGCATGGAGTTAAGAGTTAAGGCTTTTGTTTTTTTTGTTTTTTTTTATGAGTATGGGGAAGAAGAAATTAATAAGCAAAACATGAGGCCTAGTTTGTCACCAAGGTGCTCCTTGAAGATGTGAGTCTTCAGACAACGCTTGAAGACAGTGAGGGTCTCCACAGATCTGATCAGAAGAGGGAGTTCATTCCACCAATGGGGGACCGAGACTGAGAAGAGTCTTGACGCATGTCTTCCTCTTCTTTTGAGCAACGGAGGTTCCAGACGAGCTGTGCTTGAAGCCCTGAGAGGATGAGAAGAGACACACTGCTTAATCAGTGCTGATATACAGTATACGGCGGTATATAAGTTCGATCCTGATATATAAGTCCATTCTTGGCCTTGGAGGCAAGTGTTAAGGATTTGAACTTAATGCGAGCAGCCACAGGGAGCCAGTGAAGGTTCCTTAGTAAAAGTGTGGTGTGTAAGAATTCTGAAACATTGAAGACTAAACTCGCAGCTGCGTTCTGAATCAGCTGAAGTGGTTTTGTTACCCTTAGTGGAAGTCCAGCCAGTAGAGAGTTGCTGTGGTCCAGTTCAGTCGATCCTCCACTGTTATTTATTTGTAAGGTCTTAGAGATGATTTGACTCGTTAGTCCATAATCCCATAAACCGTCAAACCTCTCATGGGGCATTGTGCTACAACTAAGTGAGGATCTAAATCTAACGAAAATGGAATCTATAAAAACTCTACTGTTTGTTAGCTTTCTGCTTGAAATGTTCACTGCCTGAAGTGTCCTCAACACATCAAAGTAATACAAAACTGCTTAAGGAAGTTTATAGAAAATAAAAAACATATCGTAAAGCTGCCTGCAAAGTGGTCGGGTATGCAAAGTAAGCTTAACTGCGATTTTTTTTTTTTCACACAAGGCAACGTCTGAAGGATGGAACAGAAACACTTTAATAAACCAGAGGCATTTAGAAATTAAATGTAATGAAGCAAAAATCAAACTGTTTGACTACAGTCACCAAAGGGATGGCTGAAGAATAAAGGTGCGTTTCAGTAAAATAACACTCTGCAAACTATTAAGCATGGGGGAAGTTCTTTTAAGCTTTGGGGTTGTGTGGCAGAAGGTGGTACAGGGACTGAGAGGGCAAAGGTGAGAAAGAATTCTGTCCGTGAAGAAACTGATGAAGAAAAGATGTTGGGTATTACAAGAATACAGTGCTCATAATCAGAAGTAACCATGACTAGTTTAAGAAGGGTTTTAAAGTGGCCTTTAATGTAATTCAAGCCAAAGCGTAATTCTGCTGTACTTCAAGCTAAAAGCGTATCTTACAAAGTACTAAGGCTGAAAGGGTATCAGAAGTTATACACACGGGACAATTCTTTTTTTTTTCTAATGTGTTAAATGCAGCAAATAAATAATTCAAATTTGCGGAAATGTGCCATAATGTGGGGTTAACTTCCTTTCACTAAGATAATCAACAAAATGTGGACTTTGACGAGGCATGCAGTGCATTTATATGTATTGGGTGTTTTTTTGTTTTTATCATGGAATGCAGCTCAAAGTGCTTCAGACAAAAAAAATCAATTGTAAAAATTGCAAGGAGAATGAATAAACAGTGTCTTGTTTTACAATGTGTATATTAGTCATCCTTTCTGTTGAAGGAAATTAGCTTTTATTTCATTATCAAAAGATGTGTGTGTCTGTGTGTGTGTTTGACATGAATGAGGTCTTGTCCTTGCTGTAAATATGAGGAAAATTTCCAAGATTGTATCATCTATAGTCACTGACCTAGCCAAATCTCATGTCCCTTAAATGTTAACTTACTGAGTGTATGGACTATTTAGAAATGTGGGTTTTCACGAAGTGAAAACACCAGGCAAGTGCCCTTTTGTACGTGAACATGTCTAAATGAATGGACCAATAGGAAAGGTCCAAAATTACTTACATTAACTTACTGTTTTTGTTTTTTTTATTATTATTCTCCTGTTACATTATAATTTTGGTGATACAGTTGTATGCTAAAGCCAAGTATAGAGGTGTAATGATTTTTAGAGGTTTAATGATTTTGTCAGTGGGATTGGGGTGGGTTTTATTTCAATTTACCAATCAATACTCATCAAAATGATCAGAACGGCACAAGAACACATCCTGGTCTATTCGTATAACTAAAAAGCCCAGGCCCAACAACGCCCCTGTCTTAAACTCAGGCAATAATGAGAAATTGTTCACTAAAATGTGCAAAAAAAAAAATGCCTTTAAGGGATGCCTGTAAAGGATGTGCCCACTTATTATTGAGAAGGGACTGACAGGTTGCCAGCATGGAGAAGGAAGGAGAGAGTGTCATTAAAATAAGGAAGTTGAGTGAGGGAATAAGGAAAGGCTATGAACAGGGAAGGTCCAGACTGAAATAGAGTAGAAGTGATAAAGAGAAGGAGGTGCTGGGTGGTGTCTAGATGATCCAGACATTGGGGAGGTGCTTAGTGCATTACGTCACTGACAGCGGACAGACCCAGACACAAGGTGAGAAAGAAAGATAGAGAGGCTGAGCGTTAATTACAGCGCACAGGCAACCTGTGTGAGTAGCAGTTAGGCTGTGTTTGGAACATGACACAGGACTCTGAGCTCTGAGGATACCACCTCATCTGTAACCAAAAGGATTTTAGAACCCAACCACAACTCTGCAACCAAAGCTTCCGTAGTAGAGTGGCATGTGCCAGCCTCAGGGACGTGCTGACTTTCCAAGGAGGGCTTCCTCCGGGAATAGCTTGTGTTTTGCTATGGGACGATGTTAATCCAGACCGGGCCCTTGCTGTGTTCTCAGGTGGCTGGAGAGTACAAGTACCACCCGGAGTGTTTTGTGTGTCTCCGCTGTAAGGTGGTGATTGAGGAGCGAGACACCTACGCCTTGGTGGAGCGCTCCAAACTCTACTGGTAAGAACATGCTGTTTGTTTTGCAGCTGCGCTCGGTCTTTCTCTTTCCATTTATAGGAATACCGCTTTATTCAACCCAGTCCCTATCGGGTGCATCTGGACCATACGGTCTAGTGGCTGGGGCAATAATTTTGACATTTCCTTCTACAGGAAAAAATGTTGAAGCACCTGTCCATTGACTTCTATTATAAGTGCGTTATGTGTAATGTTTATTTTGTTTTGGTACAGGGAATGGCATGACACTTTCCATTCATGTAGATTGACTGTATGATTCATATTAGGTTGAAAAATCCTGAGGTTTTTGTTTGTTTACTTTTTAATAGCCTAAAACTGTGTTTCCATGTGGAATCACTACTGCTTACATGATAACTTTGTCATTCGCTGTACATTATTAGTTTTCGTTCATTTTAAATATAACAATTTTAAACACTTCCAGATATCATACAAGTCTTTTATTAATGGGGCCATATTGTTCTTTGCACAAAATCTCTCTCACATAAAGAGATCTCACCAGCTCTATTCTTGACCGTTTCAGTCCCTTTCAAAATGAGTTGTTTAAGGGCTCTGGCACTTTTCTGCAAATAAGCTATTTCTGGCCACGCCCCATCCAAAAAGTGAGTTTTGCATTATATGTCCCCTTTAAGAATTCAGTAGGTTAGGGCTTGACCAATATTAAAATGCCCATACTTGTATTAAGCTCAGATAATTTTTTAGATATTTATTAGACTTTAGTTTTAGTCATGAATGATGTGCTGGTTTGTCAGCTGTGGATTGTGAAATATCACTAAGGCTGAGTCTCCAATGCAAATAAAAAGCAGAAACTTAAATAATCCTACATTATACAAATATTTTAGTACCAGAGCACAGCAAACTTCAGTTTTGCCGTTTTGGTGTCTAATCGGGACATTTTTCTAATTACTAGTTTTCCTCATAAAAATGTTTTGGTTTTTTTTGGTGGTAATATGCGTTTCTCTCTAGCTAAATTTACAATTTGAAATTTGTTACGGTGGTATTCCAAACTGGTTTTTTTTGTTTTTTGTTTTTTTTGTTTTTTTTTTCAACCCACAAAATATAGTCTAAACTACATCACATTTCTTCAGCAAAGGCCTTTAACAAATTGGTAGTAATTAGTAAGTAAGTGAATTATTAATTCCCGCAAAATTTAGTTTAGGCATCTACATCACCTCAGCTTGGATCTAACAAACTGCACTGCTTGAGGCACTTTCTGCCATCACTGAAAACCTGAAGGTAATTAATAAAATTATTTGTTACATTTATGTACAATTCGTCAATTGCAAGTTTGTCATGAAAAGCTGTGTTTAAATTAAAGGATACAATCATGCCATTTATAGTAACAGATGGCGCATGAGCAGGTGATCATTGACACATTGTGTCCCTTACTGGATATATTTTCAACATTGAAATATTATATTGTGGGTTTGAGAAAAATAATTCATGTACGCATTTGGAAATATCAGTATTAAGTCTATAAAGTGTTGTTCAGGCCAGCCTCACGATTCACATGTTTATTTTAAACATTATTTTATTGTTGTGGTATGATTAAAGAGAAGAGTGCCTTATACGGGATTCCGCAGTGACACATGAGTATGGTTTTCCCATATCATCAACAGATCATACCAGCAGTTTGACTTGCTGATGCTGTGGCCAAAAGAGTCGCTAAATGTCAGCGCTTGTCAACAATAGTGATTGGTGAAAGTGGGTTATTAATATTAGCCCATACTGCTGGGCTGCGGTTACAATGGTCAGACTGTAATAATGAGAGGTGTGCTTATTTCTGTTTAATGGTTTTTGTGTTACTAGTATCGTCTTTCTCTTTCTTTCATTTTTCTTGTTTTTCCATGTGACCAACGTAAACTCTGGTGCCTCTTTTGACAGGCATGTTTGACGGGAATGTTAATATTTTGTAAAATGTCTAGAGGTGACTGTTCTATTTGGGCTGGAATGCTGATGTTTGACATTACACAGGTTCATAGAGGTGTCCCCCTGCAGTTCTCTAACGTGTGTGTGTGTGTGTGTGTGTGTGTGTGTGTGTGTGTGTGGACAGTGGTAAATGCTATAAGCAGGAAGTCCTGGCTCCGATGCTGGAGAGGCGCTGCTTAGCTGACTCATCTCCAGACTCGCTGCCTCACACGGTCACTCTGGTGTCCATGCCGGCTGCAGCCAACGGAAAACGAGGCTTCACGGTCAGCGTCCTGAGGGACTGTGGCAGCACCACGGCCAGCGTGCAGATCAAAGAGTGAGTCTCATCAGACCCTTCATAACACACTAATAAACATAAAAAGGGGCTTAATGCATGTTTTACAAACATCACTGTCAACAAAACAAAACAACAAAAAAAACCATATACCTCTAGATCTCTTTTTTTTTTTCTACACCATTGGATAACACTTACTGGCCTTTATATTTTGTGGACAGTTTATGACAAATGGGCCAATAGAAATGTACAAAATTACTTTACATTAGCATACATTTAACGTTCATTAAACTTTAAGAATGTTTTCACCTTTTCGTGTAAATGTACCATTTCAGATATCATTTGTTTTAACAGTGACTGTATATTTAATTGTTGGGGGCACTAGATTTCATTGCTGTCACCAAAAGAAAAAAACAAAAAAAACTGTTGCGTCTCACATTGTGAGTCTATGTCTTGACAAATGGAATAAAAACTTGGAATAAAAGTTAATGTTTTGAAAAATGACCGCAGGAAGAATACATTCAAATTGTTATAAATTGTAAGGGTACACCAGGCGAATTTGTGTCCGAACATTCATTGTAGAAACCGACCACAGCACAGATGTGGCTTTTGCCATAAGACACACACTAAATAAATAAGTGCTGTGAGTAATATATTGCATAACTGTAATTGCAGGGTTGCAGCGCTTTGTGGTTGAAATAGAAGTCAGGGTGAATCTGTGCTTTATCTGTCCTTCAAGCAGTCAGATTTGACGGCGTGGTTTTAGTGTGTTAAAGCTACGAGGCAGTGTTATGTGCTTTTACAGCCCAGAGACGGCTTAAGGCATGTTCTTTTGTTATGGTTATGTTGTGGTAGTAAACGGCAAACCTGCCAAGCCTGTCTTTGGTTGTTTAGGTAAACATTAGTAGCTTGTTCGTTGCCGTGCATGGCCACCTGACTGAAAGGTGTGTGTGTCCATGCTACTAAATGCCATATCTGATCTCTCAGGGTACGAGGGATGCTGATAAGCCCAGAGGTTCGCGATGCCATCCACGTCGGAGACCGCATTCTGGAGATCAATGGCCTTCCAGTGGGAACGCTGATGGAGGAGGAGGTAAGTTGGCATGCCAGCTGCATTTATTACCTCTTGGAATGGAATGCATCCACTGCCAAGAGGAGGAGGAGGAGGTCAGTTAGTATGCAAGTGCTATAATGTGTCAAAAGGCTGGGTAGGGCTGGCTAGGAATGCAGTTAAGGTGATTATGCTGGAATGGAGTGCATCCATTGCATGGCTGCCCACTGTGTCAAAATCCTCACCCCAGCCTAATAGCTTTCACAGGGTTGCTCAGTTCCAGCCAGAGCATCAGAACCTGTAAGTGCTGCCAGTTACAGAAATACGCATCCCATTGGCCTGTGAAAAGTCTGCTTCTCCTGAGGACTGCGAGTTCCCTTATACGTTCCTCCCAAACTGGGCTTGTAGGTTTGTCTTACGTTGTGGGACAATGCAGCTCCATTTATGATTAGTCATACTGAAAAGGCGGAAAACGGAATGTAGAAATAGCCCACGGATTAAGTTCTTGGATTTTGTCAGTAAAGCTGATGTTTATTATTTAAGCAACATTCAGTTGCTATGTTGGTGTTAAGTGGTGTTTTAATTAGTTATCGGACTTGGCCCATATTTCCATGAATGGCCTCTAAACCCGGAAATAGAAAAACGTAATACATTTTTACACAGCCGTTTTCCTACTTGGGAGTTATTGAGGATGTTTTGTTCTTGTAAATGACCTTTGTTCTTATAGGCTGCCCTGTATTGTGCCTCATTCAAAAAGCATTCAGATAATATACTGAATGACTGGCATGAATAGGCGAGGCTAAATTGAAACATACACACATTGGGTTTGTGACTTTGCAAATACAGTTAATTCAAAACAAGCTCTTCTTACAGCATGGATTCCACAGACCATATGGACTGTGGGGTGAATTCACAGTGTTTACATGTTGTATCAAACTCTTTTATTTCGAGAAAGCAAGGGAAATTCGCTTTGCCATGATATGGAGGCATTTGAATCAGGTTGGTCACGTGTATTAACACTTGTAAGAGGGAGTGTGTTTGTGTTTAAAAGACAAGAGAAGAGAAAGTCTGGTTTGGTTTCAGTTCTAGAGTGGCGTGTCACTCAACAAAATGCTTGGCATTCTCGTCATGCGTTCACAGATTTGATTAGGTTCCCACCATTTCTCTTGAGAGAGATACATCCTGGGTTCCTCGTGCTCAACTTAAGTCATGTTACGTCTGCACTTTAATGATTTGGTTAGAGACACAAAGAGACTTTTTTGAAGGTATTTCAGACTCAGTTTCTTATTGAGAGCAAAAGTAATGCAAAATATTATCGTGTATCATGCAGGTAATCATTGAAGATTACTGAGGAGGTACATTTTAATCTGGTTTATTTGATTTTTTTAAAATCTAATCACCAGATTTAATCAAGTAGTTGCGGTGGTTCTAAATAAGTGGAACTTAGACATGTCACAGTCATATTTCACCTGATAAATAATTTTGCCCTTTTGTTGGTAGCTTGCAAGTATAAGCCTAAAGTGGCCAAATTGGTTGAATAACTACACTATATGGACAAAAGTATTGGGACACACCTGTTTCTCAGGATTTGGGCCAGACCTCTTACTTCCAGTGAAGGAAAATCTTAATGCTTCACCATACCAAGACATTTTGAACAACGTCATTCTTCCAACTGTGGGCACATTTTGGGGAGGAACCTTTTCTCTCCCAGGGCACAAAGCAAGCTCCGTAAAGACATGGTTGGATGAGTTCAGTGTGGAAGAACTTGACTGGCCCACACAGAGTCCTGACCTCAACTCCATCCAGCACCTTTGGGATGAACTGGAACGGAGATTGTAAGACAGGCCTTCTCATCTCAACATCAGTGCCTGACCTCATAAATGCTACAGAATGAATGGGCGCAAATTCCCTTAGAAACTCCAAAATCTTGTGGAAAGCCTTCCAAGAAGAGTGGAGGCGGTTATAGCTGCAAAGAGGACTAACTCCCTATTATAGTCTATGTATTTAAATGTAATGTCGTTAAAGTCCCTGTTGGTGTAATTGTCCGTATAGTGTATCTTGCTTCCTTATCTGTCAGTACGTAATTCCCCCCGCTCAGATAAAACACTGCTCACCACTGCCCTCTGAAGGTGTTAAAAAAAGAAGTTAGTTTGATGTTTCCTCAAAACCCATATCCCAAATGCATTTTCTACTTTTGTTTTTTTACCATCCAAATATTTCCCTCAACCAATTGAAAGCATTCTGAAAATTCCCAATTGAAAACTCATTCTGTTTGTTGAAATGTGATTATAAAAGCAAAGTTCTGTAGAAAGTAATTGTGATCAGCTGCTGGAACATGTTTCTGTAATCCTGTTTCAGTTTTTCAAAACTTTCAAATGGAATTCACCAGAATATTCTGGCAAAAGCAAAAAGCATGTTAACTTTGCTTAGAATGAAACACAGATTGCAAAATCTCTTGCTTGTCATCATTTTTTTTTTTTTTGGTAATCTTTGCTCACCTGCATTCTTCCTCTCTTTATTGATGTTTGGTTTTCATTTCTCCAAATACACAAAAGAGTCATTTTTAAACTGCATCACTACTTTTTGCTTGATTTCAACTTTGGAGCTGTATGTGAACAGTTAAGCTTGTTAGTGTGTAAACCAAGCCCAACGTGTGTAATTGTGTTGTATTACAGTGGCCCGGGTTGTTTATTGAATGGCCTGACAGCAGGAGGATAAATGTACTTTGTAATGCAAGTCATGTTTACTGTTATGCAAAAAGTGTTTAGGAGTTCTGCAATTTGTATGTATGAGGAGATTACTGTTTTCCTTTTGGTAATTGGCGAAAAGGTTTGTGGAGTTTAGAGGATCTGTGTCAGCAAATGAACAAAATCTTAGTGGATCTAAATGGATGTTGCTATCGGAACAAAATCTCTAAATAGAATGGAAGTTAATGTAAAAATGGCACTTATGGTCTATACATTATGACATTTTCACACAGTGTGAAGTTCAGCAGGTGTTTTTATGTTAAAGTAAAGAAAGAAAGAAAAAGACAAAAATTGAGATATAAGGTTTTGTTTGTGACATGAGAATTTAGTGTGTTTATTATTTGAAAATATTGGTTTAAGAATGTTAAGAGCCTCCAGGATTTCTCTGCTATATTGCCTGTGGCCTCATGGCATTTAAAAACAAAGCACAGCGCCACATTCATCATTTAGATGAGCTTGGCACAGGACTCTGGCATTCAGGAATTTGAAAAATGAAAAAAAAAACTGTTCAGGAACAGCCACACTAGTGTGGTGCAGAGTATTCCAGTGAAACACATTTTATGTTTGAGTGATTTATGAAGATCTTATGACTATCGAATTTAATTGAAACCTCACCACCTAATTGCCACAGGCTACTGGGCCTGATCCAAATGTGACACAGCAAAAAGAGCCGTGAGAATTTAAAACCACTTGTATGGCCATCAGTAACCCCAAGAAATTCTGCCTTCTATCCGCCGTGAGAAGGAAATTCACTTGTAGTTCAGTGTCTTATCTTTATTTTGGCTTATTTTATTTTATGTAGTTTTTTTTATTTGCAAAGATGCTCAGACCATCATTGATCATAAGAGACGCTGAAACATCTATCATTTGGTATCACAAAATTGGATTTTGCAACACTGAAACCCACACAAACCCGCAAAATGCAATTAAATCCAATCAAAGTAAACCAATCAAAATATTTTTGCTGTGCTCTGTGAGCATCTTGATGAATCCTGGTTCCAAATGAGTGTGTCTTTGGCTGTTTCGATCAGGAAGCGCTTAACCTGGGGTTCGTGACCACCAAGGGGGTCTTGACAGGATCTTGAAGGGTCACTAGAGTGATGCAACAAAAACATATACCTCATTAAAACAGAAATGAAGGAGAGTCTAGATTGACCAATGCTAAAAATTTAGCAGGGGAGTGGGTGGTTTTGTTGAAGTGCTAACTAACTAAGGGCCTCAACCTCCAAACTGCTACACCATTTATAAGAACCCTATTTTAGTCTCTCAGGTGAAATTTGCATTGTTACAACAGCAAAGTGGACAGTACAAGAGAAGAAAGTAGAAGTAGCATAACCTATAGAAATTATACAATATAAAATAATTTTAGACCAGACACTTTGCGGTCCTGTGAATATTTTTCAAATGAAAGGAGTTTAAAGACCAATAATATTGCTACATGAATGTTTCTAAAATATCCAGCATTGGTGTATGTTGGAAACAAGCTCATTTGTCATTTTCTGATTGGCTGATCTAGGTGGAGGATCTCATCCATCGCACCAGTCACACATTGCAGCTGCTGATCGAGTATGATCCGGTCAAGCAGCGACTGGACCGACTCCGCCTGGGCTCCACCAACAGCCGCCTGGGTGTCCCAGCCGCATCACGACTGCGTCTGTCGTCTCCGTCAGACGGAGTGATCGAGAGAACGGATGCTGATGAGGGGACGCTAAAGAGAAGATCTCTCAGGTAGATCTCTTCAGTCAGATTAAAGCTCAGCATTTTAAGATGCAACATGATTTGTCATCTGTTTAGGTTTTAGGAAATTAAATGTTAAAAAAATTATAATTGAGACCTACTATAACTAAGGTGAAAAGCGTTCAAGACCTACTTGCAAATAATATAATTATAAATGATTTATTTATCATTTTCTTAAAAAAATTAGTGATAAGAGTACTTTTTTGGTTTGAACAGTAATTATATTTAACATATGCAGTTTTAACAGTATTACTGAAGTGTGTTCTCTGTAAAGAATGTATACTTATTTGCATGCTACCAATTCATTATATTGGTTTTGAATGTGAATTGCAGGCGCAGTAACAGTATCTGTAAGTCTCCGGGTCCCGGCTCTCCTAAGGAACTTCCAGCACTGGCGCGAGACATCGGCCGCTCTGAGTCCCTCCGTGCTTCCTCCAGCTGCTCGCATCGCATCTTCCGCCCGTGTGACCTCATCCATGGAGAGGTTCTGGGGAAGGGCTTCTTCGGCCAGGCTATCAAGGTCAGTCCATTCACAATTCTCCCTTTTCACTTCATTGTTCTGGCATCAAACTTCACAAATCCTATCCTCGAGGCACTGGTTGTTTGAAGCAGGAGTCTATGCAGCCTTGTTTGTAGTTCTTTAAATGGCAAACGGTTCAAATGGGTTTACTGTGCTTCACTCTGGATCTTTGGTTTAAAGAAATTGACACTCATTTTTTTAATTATACCCTGATCAAGTCAAGTCAAGTAGGTTCATTTCAGCCATATACAGTGAAATGAAACAACTTTCCCTTGGACCATGGTGCAACACAAAGAACAAAATAAAACAGCATCAGCTAAATGCTGTAAATGTAAATGTACACAAGTGCAGGCAGGACAGGACTACAGAGAGAGTGCAAAAAAGAGCAATAACTTGCAGGACATGACAATATACAGCACAGCTGAAAGGAGCAGTAACAGTACTAGTTTGAGTGAGTCGTTAAGGGCGCAAAAAATTAAGGAATGCAAAGATTGAGCAATAAATAATTGTGCAAAATAGCAAGTAGTGACAACAGGATTAGAAAAAAATGTAGTGTATAAATAAATACTCTGCATTTATGGGGGCAGTAGATGAGTAGGTTTCAGCACCAGTCCAGCTGTGTAAAACACTGAGCTGAGAGCTGAGACCAGTGTTAGAATTGAGTAGATTTCTGAGAATATACGTAAGTGTGTTCCAGGTAATTCATGATTGGTGATTTGTTGTCGATCAGGTCACTCATAAGGCCACAGGGGAAGTCATGGTCATGAAGGAGCTCATCCGGTGTGATGAGGAAACACAGAAGACCTTCCTGAAAGAGGTGAGTTTATATCCTTTACTTCAGCAGTTTTGCTTTTCTGTGTTCTGCTATAATTTCATTGATTAGACTGAGCTCTAGGGATTTCTAGTGTGTTTGTGATTTTCAGTTCCTTATTTTACATGCAGAACAGTAAATGTGGTTACAATTATCTTCTATCTGTGGTTTTAAAGTCGAGGCATTAAACTAGGGCTGTCACACTCGCTCAGCCGAAGTCTGAGTCTTTGAGTAAAATATACCTTCTGGATAAATCAGCAGTGATTAGTTGGAGGTGGACATGAAGACGCATATTTTAAATTCTGCGTTTTTACAGTAAGAAAAAGAGCCTGTTGGACACTACAAATGCAGTCATATACATTTTTGTCGTATTACAATTTTTTAAAAAGATTTTTTGTTTGATTTAAGGTAAGGAATTATCCATATGTGTCCAGTTTTCTTGTTTGGATTATTGATAAAATAATGAGTAAATAAGTATTAAAACTGAACTTAAGCGCTAAACTGAACTTAAATATGCTCTTGCCCTCTGTAGGTCAAAGTGATGCGGAGTCTAGATCACCCGAACGTCCTCAAGTTCATTGGCGTGCTGTACAAAGACAAGCGGCTGAACCTAATCACAGAGTTCATTGAGGGCGGTACTCTGAAAGACTTCATTAGAGACATGGTAAGTCCAGACCTGTTTCTGAATGTCTCTGATGTCCCGAGGTAATCTACTCTGCAGATGTTAAATGTAGCAGTATAATACAACATACCACAGAGAGAAGAAGGGGGAGCCGTACATGCACTGAGGGAGTGAGGAAAGAATGTATGGAGAGAGAGAAAGTGTTTCCAGGTGAGAGAGTTCAAAGAGAAAGTTGTTTTGCTGGCCTCCCACTGTGATCCCGTTTAGCTGGCTCCAGCACATGGCCAGCAGATGAGGACCAGAGCTGTATGGTTGAGGACCTGGTCAGAGCACAGTTTGCTTCAAAGTGCTGACAGGTCTTTTCTCAGCATTATGAATTCAGTATTGCAGAATACTGTGATCTAGGGACATGCACCATCACTACACGACTATGTCCATGGGTGGTACTAATGGCATTACAGTGTGTTTGCTTAATGTATTGTATTCTAGGGATGTTTGATATATCAGTGGCCAACAGGCTAAACTTAATGATTGTTACTGGTCTGATATTAAAGTTGCTACCAATGACTTGGCACTCTAAAAATAGGAATGTCTATTTTTATAACTAACTCAAATGGAGCACTGAAAAACTGGAGGTTTGATCATGAATTGCAAAAGTTTCCGCTGCTTTAAATTGCAAAAACTGGCTCCTGCAACAAGGTGTTGTTATTGGCCCATATTTGTATGTCCAAACTTTCAACATGCTTGCTTCCGTTTAGCCTCATCTGTTTTCACTAATGAGAGTCTGGGGGGGTTATTACGTAACATGTCATTGCTATAGAGTACGAAAGAACAGTCACATGATTCCGCTGTCATTGTTTACAGTTTGTAAAGCCATCTGTTCAGTCCCTCTCTTTCACTCATTCATTCTTTAGGACCCATTTCCATGGATGCAGAGAGTTAGCTTTGCCAAGGGCATTGCTTCTGGAATGGTGAGTTATAAAATTTGATTCACTTACATGATTGGTAGTGATATTCTGGTGCTGATTAGTGTTAAACTGATTTGAGACCAAGGTTGTGAATGAAATGGATCCCTGTTTTCCTTTTAGGACACCATTAAAGATACATTTTTCTTTTCAATGTCCGAATCATAAAATGGAATTACAGTGTGGTTTTAAGAGCACTGTAGATCGATCCAGCACCAGAATGTATGTCAGTGTGCACTGAGGAACAGTGGGTGACTCTCCATAATTAAGGGCAACATTGACTACGATTTACAAACCTACACAGTCCCCCCCCCCCCCAATATGGCACAAAGTGAGGGAGTAGGCACAATCGAAGTCGAAAAACACAAGATAAAAGTATTTGTTCCATATTAGACTTGCAAATTGGATTTCAGATCTTTTTCAATGCTTTAGAAGATGCTTCATAGCTAAAGGTGCAGTTTCTAGTATGGGGTTTACTCTCTAGTATGGGGTTTACTCTTCTCTTTACTTTGAAAATCTATTTTTTACATATCAGTCTAGTGAGAACTCTATTTAGCATAGCATTAAATAGCTTTGCTGTCTCCGAGGCAACGTGACACACTCACCGGCGTGCTGTGACCCAGAAACACACTCGCCTGCATGTACATTACTTTTCGTCCCCTTAGGCACTTTAAATGCACAGTCTACAGGAGATGTAGACAGGGGACCCCCACTGGCTTTCTGAAAACAGATTGCTATTCCTTTAGCCTAGCACACCAATGGTAACTTTACAGGTCAGTACACAAGACTGAAAGATACCATTTCACTATGAAATTGATTTTTTTTTTCAGTGCTAAAATCTACTTGATCACAATTAAAGCAGTGTTGAAATATTCAGTATACACACAAAGTGCCAGCTTATTAAATACATTTTTTTTTTTCATCGTGTTTCTTGATGGGTAGACATGCATGATGTCTGATGGTTTGACAGTAGTACAGTGTATCTCTCTTTTCTTTTTTTTTAACCTGTGTTCTTTCTTGTTTATAAATGCCAATGTGTCTCTTTTTCAGGCATATTTGCATTCGATGAACATCATCCACAGAGATCTCAACTCGCACAACTGCCTGGTGAAACTGGTATGTATGTGACTCTTGGCCTGCTCACTTTTTAATCTCTTTAATGCCACTGATTCACGCTTAGTCGCTCAGTCACTGACTCCCCCAGACTTATTCATTTCACATTCGCTGCTGTTCTCTATCCCTCTACCCAGTGGATTGCAGAAGTAGTTGAGTCTGAAGTTTTAATAAAAGTCCTTGACAGTGTTGAAATCGTGTTTTTGTCTTGGTGCTGGAAGATTGGCTGTCCTGTCCTGTGTGCTCAGTGGCTGAGGGAGGAGCAGTTTAGCCTTCTTGTCTGCACAGGCACAGACTGAGAAGGTGAAAAACAAAAACAAGTTATGCAAGACTCGGCAAGAGAGACAGAGAGAGAGCGAAACAGAGTAATGGCGACTTCACTCTCTGGAGATTCGCACTTGCAAGGCAGAAGAGTTGATGTTCAGTCAGCATTCTAGTAAGGATCAGAAAAGTGTGTGTGTGTGTGGATACGTGAGTGCGAAAAAAAATCGGAGTTTGAAAAAGAACATCCAGAGTGAATCATTCATGAATCTCAAATGTTTGGAGAAGTGCCTGATATGGAAACTATGCATTCAGAATCACTCACTAACTCCTATTTTTAACTCTGAGAAAACAGTGAGACACTGCCTCTGTTTAAACAATCATTAAAAGATTTGAAAGTGCATTGGCACATTGCATACTTAAGCAAAGAGTGGTATCAAGAATAACATTACACATTCTGAATCTTACTGATATTAGACGGGCCCTAATACTTCAAATGCCCAACTATTTGTGCCTTGCTTTTGTGGTTGATCCTGTATTTATTATCTGGGTTTATCTTTTTACCAAGCCACAACATTTGTAGCCTAAACCATAGACCATTTTGTCTTCAAAGGCCTTTTAGAAGACCTATGATGGCTACTAATTGAGTTCTGGCAGTGGATGAGGCTTCTGGCACTGCTTTCATGGAGGGTCTCCTCACATTAAAACAGGCCTGTAGCTCTTGAAACTCGGCTGTTCTCCACCTGGCCTGCATGTCACCCTCACTGCTGTTCATAAACACTGTATTTGAACAAAAGGCTACAATTGCAGCCTCTGCAGAAACATACGGCACATAACCAGCTGGGCTTTAGGTATTAATACATTATTTGCTGCCAGAAGGATTTATTTTGAGCTTTTATCATTACAATGAAGTATAAAATGTAAATATTTTTGTATTCAAGTACATTGAATACAATGTAAGTATTCAAGTACAGATTCAGAAATATAAGCAAATGTTGGAACACTGTGTAACGAATCAGGCCAGCCCCAACCAAAATAATCACAGCAAATAGAATTGTGGTGAAACTTTGATGCAATGTGATTTCCTGACGAACAGTGATTTGATTGAACAATAGTGTTCACAGATTTGCGCCCCTACAATAAGCTGATGTCTAGATTCCATTAAAACACTAAAAAGATTGTGTTCCCTGTTATGTGTTGGCTCATTGTGGTGGACTCTTGTTGTGACATTTTGAATGATAACCTGACCCTTGCAGGATAACACAGTGGTGGTGGCAGACTTTGGTCTGTCCCGACTCGTCATGGAGGACAAGGTGAAGCAGCCACCTCCTGACAAGCCCAATAAGAAGAGGCTTTTCCGCCGCATCGATCGGAAAAAGCGTTACACGGTAGTGGGCAACCCATACTGGATGGCCCCAGAGATGCTAAACGGTGAGGAGAACTCAGTCATTCACATTCAGAAGCTAAAACACTTACCGGATCAATCCACCTTGAAATAGAGCTAGAAAAACAACAAACTTCATATCTGTATGAAAGAAATGGTTCGCCAACAATCCAATTTATATTTATATGTCTTAACCCAGATATGGTCAAACAATGCATGTTTGGTGTCTGAAGTTTGTTTTTTTTAAGTTTGCATTAAATCCTCACACATTTGCCCCATGTCAAGCTGTTGAGAAATCTCTAATAGACTTGCTGCTGTAGGACATACATACAAAAGTACAGACAAAATTGAAGCATTTTTTGTTTATTTACTTTTACTTTGTTATTAATTACCTCAGATGCAAGCTTACATTTTGTTTCTCTTACTGAAACATCTCTCTTTGTGTGCAACAGGTAAACGCTACGATGAGAAGGTGGATGTTTTCTCATTTGGCATCGTGCTTTGTGAGGTAGGCGGCAGGCCTGTTGAAGTGGTCTTTGTATCTTTCATGAATATCTCTAAAAAGCCTGTTTTATATACTGTTATTGTTCCGAAAGTATTCGTGCAGATCGATCAATGTCAAAACCAAATTTCTAGCTAAGCTTGTTTCACCCTACTCTATATTTTTTTAAAAACTCTGAAAAACATTGACTCCATGTTTTGAAGAAATTTGTGAATGTCAAGAACCTTTTGAAGGTTCTGAAATAATTTAAGGCCTCTTCTTCACACCCACATCAACCAAGGAAAGGCTTATTATTTAGCTGATTAGTTGGATCAGGTGTTTTGGGAGCAGGGAAACACTAAAATGGCCAAAGCACTGTGACCTCCAGGACCTGGAGTTAGAACCACCGTTCTGTATTGACAGTATTACTCATTTGTTTTCTCTGTTTTGGTCTCCAGATAATTGGTCAGGTGTATGCAGATCCAGAGTGTCTACCTCGGACGCTGGACTTCGGCCTCAACGTGGTTAAATTCATGGAGAAGTTCCTTCCTGAAGACTGTCCGCCTGCTTTCTTCCCTCTGGCCGTGGCCTGCTGTGACCTCATTCCAGACAGCCGGTGAGTGCATCCTCTCACTAACCCTTATGATTGTGGTGGAAAGGTGAAGGCGAGGGTGTTTCCATACAATAGCCTTTTCCGTACTTGGGACCATTTGCCTGGTGAATTATAATTCTTCCAATAACCGCTGCTCATCACTGTCTGAGGGTTGGTAGCCCACCAAAGAAGCATAATCGTAATACAGGTGTAATCATTGTGAACTGCTGTCCCTTTGTCAAAAACTGAACCTATTATTTATCATTGCACAAAAACACAAACAAACATGACAATGCAGATAATCTATGGTTCAGAACTAATTTTCTTGAACCTGCAGTAATGAATCAGACCTGGGTGCAGACTCAAGTATTCAGGACAAAGGTGGAAGGTGGAAATGCCCTTAGTCCAGCACAGACCAGTTATTTCCTTAGTCAGACACACCTGATTCAAATCAGTGGACCTTTACCCTTCAGGACCGGAACTGACCAGCCCATGCTGTGTGTGTGTGTGTGTGTGTGTGTGTGTGTGTGTGGAACACTAGAAAAAATCCCATTCTGTAATAATTAATAATAAATTTGTATATTTTCACAACAGCAAATTTTAAATATTTATTTTAATTGATATTTTGTATGTGTTTGAAAGGCTTTTTTTCATCAGTAGTTTGTTAGCTGGAATAACATGGTCCAGTTAGATGGTGTAGCAGTTTAAACTGGTTATATACTGTTGTATCAACATTCTCTGGAATTTGCTACAAAATTCCAAAGGGGGGGGGGAAATGTGCAGCTCCTGGATCAGTATTGAGCTTTGTTTTATGTGGAGACAGGTTTTGCTCAGCAGACTGGACGGCTGGATACACTCCTGTGACATGATTTTTCAACCTGTCATGCAAGTTATTGTTTTGACTTCAGTTGCAACAGAGGTTAAGAGTTATAAACAAGTGATAGACACTGAATGAGTCTGTTTTGTCGAGCAACCTGGCATAGGGGCCCCTAACTACTTTCTCTCTCTCCCTGTCAGTTTCTGCCCTTTCTGTTTCTTTCTTGCTCTTTCTAAACTGCCACTCCAAAACACCAGAACCCATCTCGGAAAAATATGCTCCAGCAAAACTTGTCCTCCAGCGAACACACCCAGTGGAGCTAATGATTTTTCTCATGCTCACTCCATTTGGACTGTACTTTCTCACTCACTCCAAATTATCTGCAACAATAACCACCATCCAAGTCTCACCTCGGTTTAACCATTACCGGGTAACGGAAGGCCACTGGAAGAAAAGTTACATGTTAACACTCCTCCTCCCCTATTTTCCCTTCATAAATCTATGCATGTGAACCATGCATGTGACCTCTTGTATTTGTGTAATATGACACCTACCACATGGTTGTTTTTGTACGTGGTAAAGCAGCTAAACCAGTGTTCCAATAACCCAGTATTTCCCAACTCTAGTCATGGAGAACATTGTTTTGGTCAAAATTAATAAATAAGCTCAACACCCTTTCATGTAGTTAACATATTATTGAGATTATTGTATAATATATAAACTCCATATTAAAGTCTATGTATCTGAATGCAGTGTCATTAAAGTCCCTGTTGGTGTAAGGTTCAGGCATTCCAATACTTTTGTCCATATAATATAGACAAAAGTAATGGGACGCTTGACGCCCACGAAAGCCAGCCAAGATGCAAAGCTGCATGCTGTACACACCCACGAGCATAAAAACACAAAAAAGCAACGGACCTTCAAAATTAAAGCTTTTTTTTAAAAAAAAACCTGCGCTAACGCACAATAAAATAATTGTAGGCGTTAAGTGAATAATGCATGAACATGATTACACATTACTGTACCCAGCCTATCTATCTATCTATCATATATATATATATATATATATATAAAATATACATACAATGAACAATATAGTCAAAGCTGTAATTAAAATGGATTCTTCTGTCCTTATTTTGTTAGGAGTGTTTGGACAGAAGTAGTAGTGGCCTACAGAGAAGTCTAATTGTCTCAGCCCTGGTCCAGGTGGCCTCCTTTTCACTGCTCCCACCACACCTGATCCAACTAATCAGCTCATTAACAAGCCTGGTCTGAGCTGAAGTGGTTCCTTAAAGAAGCAAAAGAACTTAAACGTGCAGGGCAGGGTGGCCTCCAGGACCAAGGTTGGGAAATTTGGAATATCTTAATCTTCTCAGTCTTATTCCTGGAGCACTACTGCCCTCCAGATTGTGGTTTCCCTTCTCTAACATGGTTTCCTAATCCTGGTCCTGGATGCCACTGCCCTACTTATTTAAGTGCTTTTCCTTATTTAAGAAAGGAACTTACACAGTGAGGGCATCTTAAGGAACTGATTAGCTGGATCAGGTGTGTCGGGAGCAGTGAAAACACTTTGCAAGAGTAGGACTTGAAAACACTTCTCACAAACCCATTTTCCTACAGTAGCTTGATCACTAGTTCTGTGTTGGAAGCAGGTCTGCTGTAACACCAGGTGGTCTTCAGCCCTCCTCCTGGAGATCCACCTTCTAGCACACAAATGAATCTGACCAAGCCAATCAAGGTCTTCAGAAGAACATAATGAGTTGGAAAAGGTGCATCAGGTGGTCCACTCAAATGCTGAGCTCCCAAGACTGCTCTAAAACAGCTCAATGTTACTTTGTCATCAGCAGGTGTGAACATGTACACAGTTTGATGAGAGATTTCTCCATGGACCATGGTATAATGAATCGGTAAAAAGTAAAATGTTCCATTCTTATATGTACTGATTTCAGCCTTGTCTGAACTGAATAGAATATGTTCCACAAAAAGACAAGTGGTGCTTAACCATAAGTTCTACACTCATGAAACTGGAACAGCATGTGTGTGTGTGTTCTTGGGAGATTTTGTGGCAAATCAACATTACTTTTGATTCAAACACGATGCTGTCAGAGAAACAGGTTTACAGCACAAATGGGAGTTGTCAGAACCTCACTGATGATCCACCAGCTGAAACCAAACTGCTGCAGAAAATGTTGTAATGAAAGTCACACGATAAACTTTATCTCATCCACCACTGATCTTACCCAGAACTCATAAAGTCATTGTTCTGTTCAGTCCGTCCAAGTCTTGTTCTGTCAACAACAAGCCAAAGGACCAGCCAGAGCACCAAACTTCAAATAGCAGCACTTATAAACCTGATAATTGCAGATGGTTCAAATAAACAGTCCATTATCAAAAAAGATTCTTCTGATTATGACCGAGTCCATTACTGTTCATATTGTTCCTCTTACTCTGGTTTAAGCCAGGATCACTTAAGAAAGATCTCATAACAAAGCGTGTTTTTGCCCAAAATGAACTCTCTCCATTGCTGCAAAGAACTTACCTTGGCATCTTCGACCTAACATCCAATGTTCAAGACAAATCCCCCCAAAAAGCTTTGGCCTGTGTGAGACTTGGTGGAGTAGTGGAAAAGTACTTGCCTCTAATGCAGGTGAGCTTGGTTCAAATCTTGCCTAAGATGCTGGAAGGAGCAAACTTTTACGACAGTTAAACCAGAACTCTACCCACTAGTTAGTTGTTCGTTCCGTCTTTTAAAAAAATCAACGCCGTGTTTTGCACAGCAAAACCCCTGCGTGTCTCTTGTTTCAGGCTCTATAACCCCAGCTTCTCATCGCTCAGGAGCCCCGGGGGGGGCAGACGATTAAGTTCCCCCCCCTTCTTAGGTATTGGTGTTTGTGGAGACCCCTGCTCTGGATTTGAACCCGTGACCTCCCAATCTTGGCGGCATTGCTCTTACCACTGAGCCACAGGATCCCACAGCTAGCAAGCCTTTTTTTTGGAAATCTGACTTTCAGATGAGGTCTTATGTACAAGACATAAAGCTAAAGGCTCTGATTAGAACCCGCAACTTCCTGATCTTGGCAGTAGTGCTCTTACCACTGAGCCGCTGGATCCCACAGCTGTCGTGTTTTTTTGGGGTTTTTGTTTTACTTTCAGATGAGGTCTGATGTTCAAGACATAAAGCTAAAGGCTCTGATTAGAACCCGCAACTTCCTGGTCTTGGCAGTAGTGCTCTTACCACTGAGCCACTGGATCCCACAGCTAACATGCTTTTTTTTGGAAATTTGACTTTCAGATGAGGTCTGATGTTCACGACATAAAGCTAAAGGCTCTGATTAGAACCCATGACTTGCTGGTCTTGGATGCAGTGTTTTTACTACTGAGCCACAGGAGCCCACAGCTCACATGCTTTATTTTGGAAATTTGACTTTCAGATGAGGTCTGCTGTTCAAGGCATGAAGCTAAAGGCTCTGATTAGAACCAGCAACCTCCTGATCTTGGAGGCAGTGCTCTTACTGCTGAGCCACAGGATCTCATGCCTAACATACCTATTTTTTTGGACATTTCACTTTCAGATGAAATGTGATTTACAAGTCCGATTAGATCCCACACAACCTTCTGCTCTTAAAACCACTGCAATCCAACCAACTTTTTTTTATGATATTTTGCTTTCAGATGAATGTGACATGCAAAATATAAAGTAGACAACTCAGAATTGCTCTCACGACCTTCTAGACTTGAGCCCACAGTTTAAACTGGTGCACTATAGTGTCAGGCCAGGTAGCCGTTTATTTTTGAAGTGTGACTTACAAGACATTAAAAGTGAGACACTGATTAGATTTTACAACCTTCCAAGCTTGAGACCACAGCTAAAGCCAGTGAGCTACTGGACTTGACAAGGTCTATCTTATTTAAGATTATTTTATTGACTTTCAGATGAAGTGTGACATGCAAGACAAAGTTGGAGTGAGGTTTGATCCCACAACCTTCTGTTTTTGAGCCCACAGCTCAAACTGTGAGCTACAGAGCTAGGCCAGAGGCTCAGCTCATTTTTTTGGATATTTGACTTTCAGACAAACTGACATGCAAGACTTAAAACAAAAGACTTGGGTTTGATCCCATGACCTCATGTTTCTGAAGTCACAGCTTAAACAATTGAGCTACACGGCTTGACAAGCAATGCTGCTTTTTTTCTATATGTATGTTTCAGATTCCTAAATCATCTCAGCCTGAAGACTGAGTTTGAAATGAATAAATATAAAGATGAGTCACTGAAGTGAGCCAATGGCCCAATGATAACCTTCCATTAAGGCAGGAGGACTGCAAGCCCATGACCTTCTGGCTCTCATAAACTGTGGTTCCATCTAAGCCTAAATCCAGCGGTGCCAAACCTGTGACAAGTCCCTGCTGGACCACACTTCTGCAGACATCGGCATTTTCTCTCCTTTATCCATCTGAGT
>JBBPCX010090985.1:0-25088 GCA_037974365.1 Hydrocynus forskahlii | reverse complement strand
TACCATAAATAAAAGTAGTCCCAGTCAAATAAATGTAAAAGTTACAAAACGGGCATTTCATTATCGATCAAAACGTGTTGTAAACTATTTTTTTTTCCTCAGGTCGGGTCGGATTTTGGGTCATTTTCTACGCGTAGTTTTGTGGGTTGGGCGGGGTGGTTTGGATCTCCTGACGGGTCGGTTTGGATCTCCTGACAGGTCAGTTTTGGGCGGGTGTTAAAAAAAGCCGACCCGCGCAACACTACTACAGGTGATAATAAACTAAGAGCCCTTTGGGAGCTGAACGAACCGGCTCTTCTTTGGGAGCCGTGCCAGAAGAGCCGGCTCTCTGAACAGAACAGAACTTCTCATCACTAGTTAAGGACCGAGTAATGCTATTGTTAGATTAACTTGAATAGCAGCGCCCGCTATCAATAGCCACAACCGTCCAAAATAATGCTCCACGAAAATTACTTCATCTCGTGAATTTATCAGACTGGTCACGGGTCCGGACAGAACCATCACGGGTCCGCCATTTGGTGATGCCATTTGGAGTTCATTCACACTAGTTGATTGTGTAGATTCAAGAGATTCAAGATTCAAAATTCAGAATTCAAGATATTGTTGATTGTCAATATAACAATATACTCATTATACAGTGTATTGAAATGCCGTTCCACACAGAAGGTCTACAGGAGGTGTTTTGTGTTGTTAACAGTTCTTTGATGGCAATGAGTCAAGGGCCCTGACTGCTTGGGGAAAGCAGCTCTTGCAGTGTCTGGCAGTTACAGTTCTGATACTGCAGAACCATCTGACTGATTAAAGGAAAGAGAACAGTGTATATGAAGAGTGGAAAGGGTCCTTGGTTATGCTGTTCACACGGTGGATGATGTGTTTTTCCTAGAGGTGGGAGAGGGCTGGAAGAGGGTGTAGCAGTGAACAGTGATGTAGCAGCAGAGAACACTGTCGGTGGTCCCTGGTAGAATGATGTAAGAATGGGAGGAGGGAGGCAGGCGTTCTTCAGCTTGCGAAGGAAGTGTAGGCGCTGTTGGGCTTTCTTTGTGATGGTGGTGGTGTTCAGGTTCCAGGTAAGGTCATCTGGCATGTGCACACCCAGAAACTTCACACTGCTGACTGTCTCAGCAGCATATCCGTTGCTGTACAGTGGGGTGTGGGCCACTGGGCTCTTCGTGAAGTTAACAACCATCTCTTTAGTCTTCTGAACATTAAGAGACAGGTTGTTACAGTTGGATAAGCCAGAGAAACTAAAAAATTATTGCGGAAGTTTTTTTTATAGAGAGGAACTGGGATACGGCAGGTATGATGCAAGTTTGTTTGGATGGTTGTGCTTTAATAATTCTGCCTTGTTGCTGCTGCTAGAGGTTGACTGAAAATGAAAAAGAAAGATGGCGAGAGAGGCCATCTTTGTCCGGTTCCCACACAAAGTGTGAAACTTCTTGAAATGATTCCATTTGTGGTTATTGCAACTTTGGGCGAAGTGTTTAATATTCTTCCCTATGAGTAAACCAATTTAGCTTAGAGTGTTTCCTAAATATAAACAGTTTACTTTTTAAAAACGTTTTCAGCTTCTCATGATTGTTATGGTTTTGCATTGACTTTCTGATTAGATGAATAATCTTTACATATTGTTAAATGAGTATTGTTTTTACATTAATCCTTTCTGATCTGGGTGGATTAGAAAATGGATAAGGGGTTCAAGTCTAATGGCTAAGGCTCTGGTGATGATATTTAAGTCTGCATAAATTAATTAGAGATGACAATACATTGAGGGACTAATAGGGTCTTTACTGGGTTTTAGGATTATTGCTATATATGCTGTATGTGTGTTGGCATCAATAAAGTTTTTTAGTGCTTTAAGAGCTTTTTTTTTTAGTTCATTTGGGGTCAATGGAGAATCAATTGTACCAGTTAATGAGGGTAAATCTGTTTTCTCTTAGACAATGTAGAATTCTTTAGACTGAACAGGATTAACGTCAGGGGTGTAAACTTTTTATAAAATGGGTTGAAGACGGTATTAATTTCTTGTATTTTTGTGCTATTTTACCTTTTTGGTTTAGCATTGATGTAATTATCATTTTCATGATTAAGTTCTTCTTAAGTTCTTCTAGGTATCATGATTAAGTTCTTCTATATGGAATTAGGTTATTTTATGTAGTACATCTTCCAGTTTTGATTTGGTGTTTATGTTGGACAAAGAGTTTATCTTTGGGATTGCCTGTGTATTTGCATAATGTTTTCTAGGTTCTGTCGCTGTTTTTCTTCTATAATGAACATCTAATAAATGGATAGCTAATCACTGTTTTGTCTCTTTCCAATAATGCTGAAGCTGAGATTTCTGGAGAGTTGTGAAGGTCGCCCACTTATTTTTAATTAGAGTATTGAAGTTAGGATAGTCAAGTAACGATGTATTGAAGAGCAACATTTTGGACTGCTTAGGAAAGGACAGCAAATTAATAGTCAAGGATACTGACTATTAACTGATTATATAAGGAATAAAGAAGAGATCAGTTCAAGAGCAATATTTATGTACAGAAGAAAAGCAAAAGTATTCTTTAATTGATAGGCTTTGATTTCTCTAACTATTGCCAAGTTCACAGTCATGTGTTGTTTTACTATTCCCTGAATGAATTTTGTTGGTTACTAACCACTGCATACTAGGAAAACTCTACAACAAATGTCTTTTTTGAGATGCTCTGAACCAGTCGAATAAGAAAACACTGTCAGATTTTCCTAAAAGTAGACAATGAGAACCCAATTACATAAATGAGACAAAAATATTATACTCGGTCATTTATTCACTGAAAAGAACAATCCAACATCATCTGTGAGTGGAAAAAAAAATGAACCATTGCTTTTAGTATCCCCCTAAGTGTGACCCCCTTGTGCAACATGTTGAAATTCAGTAGATAACTGTAATTGGCCATGGAATTGTGCAGAAATGTTTACTCAGTAGATAATGTGTACTTAGTTTGTACGTTAAAAACATGATTTTACCTGGAGTGCCATAACTTTTGAATACAACAGAACTACATTTCATTATTGGATCTGAGCTTTTGTTTATTGATACAGTGACTGAATGATGTCCTCAGCTGAATGGCTTGGTAATTCTGTAGCTGTTGAGTTCTAATAGGTTCTAATTCTGTTCAGAAAGAAACAATATCCTGAACCTTTCCTGATAGTAAGTCCACTGGCAAGTTGCCAAATTTCTCAGTTAGACAGGTGCGATTTTTTTTTTTCTCGTGAGAAAATTACATATCATTGTAAGTGTCTCCCTTAATGGCAAAACATTCCTGACTCTATACTTGAAAGATTACAGCTAGTACAGTCAAAGCACACAGCAGTGAAAAGCTGTTCACCTTGTCTGCGGCGGTTCACAAGCAAGCACCTTGACCTTGAGAAGTCATTTGTCAGATCAATATTTGCAGGAACGAAAGGAGAAGAGAGGGTAAGAGCACTCCTAGTCAAGAGATGGCGGGAATATCAATGGTTTCAGGTGAATGCCTATGGGAGGAAAGGCAAAATGTCTACCTAGCGATGCATATTACGCAAATGGAATGCATTCAGTCTATGTAATGGAATTTGAAAAATCCTGAAAATCATTACCAATTGCCATTCAGCCAGCATCATTTTAAAAATGCTTAACTGCATTTTTGAAACACGTAACTGCATGCATGACCGAAGTCAAACAAGATCGGAGTCTCCAGAATTTCATGACATAAATGGTGTGAGGCACTGTTTTAAGAGTGCAGGCTATACCCCAAATGTTGTGAGAGATCATAGGCTTGACCATAAGCTTGATCCAATGACATTGCATTAGGGATAGTTCTAAAAGATGCACTGGCTTGTTTCAGGTGACTCGATGCAAGCCTTGATCCTCTGACACTGGAAGTCGCACAATGTGATAGGGTACACGTAGCTAAGAGGTGAGAACTGGCAAACATTAAACTGGGGGTGTGAAAGAAATAAAAAAAATTAAGAGAAAAATAGCATAATAGCATGAGCCATTACACTAAATACCCACTTACATCTTTTGACCTCTTGTGTGTCACTTTGGCTCTTTATTTAAAAAGACAATAGATATTCCATTTAAGATATTTGAAATCCATTTTGGCCTATTAAAGAGCAAATAATCTCTTGGGACAGTTGATTTCATTTTTACTTAATTCACACTCTTCCTTGCTCTTATTAGTTGGCAGTTTTCAAGGCGTTCTTCCGTTAATGTGTCGCAAAAAAATGCTGCTCCCACATTTCCCTAACCATGAGGTCAGCACTAGTGTCTACAAGAGTGGAGACTGTTCAGTTCTAGCAACCCTTAAAAGAGTTCAGTAACACTGAGATAAATAACTGATTGTCACACTGATTTATGGGTATACTCAGGCTTTAGCAGAAATTTTGTAAAGAAACTGTGTGTTTAATTCCTCTTTAGAGTTAATGTGTATAATGTGTATTTGTTACATGCCTTGTTCTGAGTGTAAAACTGTCCATCTTTCTGATGTTAAAGGTTTTTAGTAAATTTTAAGTATTCAAAAGGCATTCTCCTGAACATGCAAAAAGTAGCTATTTTGAATGCTACCTTTTTCAGAGTATAACATGCAGATGAATATAAATGCTACATTTGTGTATAAAATGAAATATTTACCCCAACAAGAGCCAATACATTTTCCGAGCATGTGTCGGGCTTGAGCTGGGTTGAAAATGCATGTAAGGATTCTTATAGCCTGCCTTCCACTTTTAACAGATTCTACCAATTTCCACCACTTTCATTTTTCTGCTTACTTTCTTCTTGCTCCCTCCTTTCATCAACTATGACACTCTAAGGTCACAGTCCACTAGGTCTACGCTTGTGAGGAAAACAGGTAACAAAGAACAAATTGATTCAGGAAAGTAAGGTTTAGTGCAGTCTAAACAACATTTTTTGTTTTCATTTTTCAGGCCAAAAATATTTACTGTTGTATCTAACATGATGTATAGCAGGGCTGCGCAACTAACAGGGGGCCAAATGAAAAATCTGAACTGTGTTGGAGGGCCGAACCAACAATAACCTAAACTAAATTCTGCTCAATATTAATTTTCTCCCATTGTAAAAAGCGGTAAATTATATATTTTGATATGCTGCTACTATGCTTGTCACGATTCTGAAATTAAAACTTGATACCAATACTAAGGATGGTGCTCGATACTCGATATTATAAAAACAAAACACAGAATTTAAAGTGTGCTCATGGAACCATCTCTCCGGTTCTCTGCGGAGGAGAGCTTCACGACCGGTGTCGTTCCGTAGGTCTCGGGGAGCCGAGGGTCCCTGTAAAATTTTGCGATTCTAGTTTTTTCCCGGCCGAGCTACGGGGCAAAATGATCTGTTTTAGTCAGCTCAGAACTTGGCATCGCATTTAAATGTGCAGGACGATTTTTTCCCTCGTAGAGAACAATGGGGGAAGGTTTTGTGCTAATAACTCCGGATCTCCGTGGGCTAGGGGGGCAAACGAGGGCTCGTTGGAAAGTTCTCAAAAAAACTTTCCAACAGCTCGGAAAGTCTGTGCTCACGGGAACGACGCACCGGTTCTGCGGGGAGGAGAGTTTCCCCACCGGCCACTGTCGATAGGTCTGGGGGAGCTGAGGGTCTGTGTAAAATTTTGCGGCGCAAGCTTGTTCCCCGGCCGAGCTACGGGGCAAAATGCTCTGTGACCGCTGTTTTTAAAGGTGTGTGCCACTTTTTTGCCTCCGTAGAGACCCAGGGGAAGAGCCTCTCTACGGAGGGAAAACAAAGTGGCACGCACCTTTCAATGAGTCCTGAGCGGGCGGTCATGTAAACATCGGGTCCTCCAGGTAGCCGCGAGGGGCTGCCCGCTACAATGCCTGTTGAAAAGTGTTGTAGTGATATCCATGAACCGGCAGATGCAAAACTGGTATTTAAGTATCGTTACCAGTGCTGATTCCTGTCCATTGCTGTGAGAATCGATTTTTTGACAACATTATTCATTGGTGTTTATGACTGACATACCGCGGGCTGGACAGGGATGCCCAAAGGGCCGTATGTGGCCCGCAGGCCATAACATGCCCAGGTCTGATGTATAGGATTAATCAGGTGAAGGCTAATATCTTACTAATGGCTATCAGCAGCACACAGCATGAAAACAGTATGGAGTAATTAATTTAAGTAATTCATTCGCGATGATTAAAGCACTATTATGTAAAAAAGAGACTTTAACTTGGTTTTGGACACCTGATTATTTTCTTGCACCATATAACTTGGTATTATTTTGTAATTTATTTATCCGTGATCTAATGATGGCTTGTACTTTAAGCAGTACTATTTGTTCCATTTTTGATGTGGCAGTTTGGTGGTCAGTTTTGGACTCAAAATTTGGTGATGGGCTGGGATGCAAAATGTGATGTTATGTGCTGGGTCAGACTCACACAGAACACTCTAGCGGTTGGACTTGGACCACAATTTCAGCTCTCATTAAAGCTGTAGTATTCCCAATACAGGGGGTCCTCGAGTTACGACACAGATCCGTTCCTATGACAGTGATGTAGCCCGAATTTTAGTGTTAGTCGAAACACACCCTAGCCTCATAATCTAGAACATAAAAACACACGTAAGCCACAGAAAAAGGAAAAGGACATACATGTACACTGTACTGTAGTAACAGAAAAAATGACACAAATGAGTGTAAAAACACTTCCAAAATGGCGTAGGCAAGCGCACTGTGGAACGGCAGCTCCCTCACTCAAACGCCGCATTACTGCATATTCTGCATATACTGTGAATTCTTCCGCTGTGCGCAACCAAAGTAGTTATGGGAGTGAACGTCGTCAACTCGAAACATTGCATGTCGAGACTGTCGTAGCCCGAGGACGCCCTGTAGTTGCATTTGTTTCCATCCCATTCCTGGACACCAGCTGCAAAAATGTTATTTCTGAGAGCTGAGAATTTTTCTATATCACTCAAATTATATCTTCCTGTGAACTTACTATACTAGCAACTGGTGTCTTATTTTATTTATTTTTTTATTTTTTTAAATAAAACATATCGGATCCTGTTTTGAGGTTCTAACGCAAGCCATGTGCTTTTCTATATCAAACACAGCAGAGCCATTTCTAAAATAGAACTAATGGAGTGGTCCTGCTGTATTGTTCTATTCTGTCTCTTGCCATGAGTCAGATGAAAAAGACATCGCTCTCCTGCTGTCTGCTGCCGGAGGGCGGAATTAATGCGGGCGATATGCACACAGACAGCCGGCACCTCAGCCCCTGTACCTGCATCGAGCAGGATTAGCTCTGTGATAAACAACTTTGCCCTATTTGATAAATAATCCACAAGAAACGCAGCACCAAGACAGAGCAATGAAACTTTTATGCTCCAAAGAAGCCAGCTGGACTATTGCAGAAGGTGTGAGACAGCAGCAGAATGCCAACTGTGAATGCCTTTCTTTCTCCCTCTCTGTTCTCCTTTGATCCCCTGAAGTAATGCGTAGACCACTACATCATTTTTCTATATTTTTTCTGTATGGATTTACATGTAATTGTGTATTTATAGCCCCATTTCCAAAATGTAAATAAAATCCCTTATTCTTGAAAATAGGACAAAGACAACATATCAAATGTTAAAGCTGAGACATTGTATTGTGTTTGAAAATCATGCTCATTTTGATTTTGATGCCAGTAACGCGCTCACAAGTTGGAACAAAAGACTTGAAAAGTTGTGCAATGCTAAAGTGACACACCTTGTGGAACATCTTTCAGTGGGCAACAATCAACATGACTGGGTATAAAAAGAGCATCCCAGAGAGGCAGAGTGTCTCAGAAGTAAATATGGGGAGGGTTCTGTCACTCAAAAGATGAGTGAATAGTGCAACAATTTAAGAATAACATTCCTCAAAACAAAAGTGCATCTATAGTAAGTAATATAATTGAAAGATTCAGAGAATCTGTAGAAACCTCTGTATGCAAAGGGCAATGCCTGAATCCAATTTTGGAGGGATCTTGGGGCCCTCAGGTGGCACTACATTCAAAACAGACAGAATTCTGTAGTGTAAATCATTGCCTGTGCTCAACAGCACTTCTGAAAACCATTATCTGTGCACAGTTTGTCTCTGCATCTACAAGTGAGTGTTAAAACTCTACCATACAAATAAGAAACCAGACAGAAGCACTGTCTGGGCTTGAGCTCATTCAAGAGGGACTGAGTGAAATGGAAAACTGTTCTGTGGTCTAACAAATCAGTATCTGAAATTCTTCTCGGAAATCATGGATGCCGCACCCTCTAAGCTGAAGAGGAGAGGGACCATTCAGCTTATTATGAGCATATAGTTCAAAAGCCACCATCAGTGATGGTCTGGGCTGCATTAGTGCCCACTGCAAGAGTAGCCTGCAAATCAGGGAAGACACTATTAAAGTTGAACATATACAGTGTGGCATCACCTGGCACTCAGGCTCAGACACAGACAAAAAACACATTTGGGTGATTTTTTTTTTTTTTTTACAAAAACAGCTTTTATCAAAAGAAAGGGGTGAGTGAAGTCCACTAAAGATAAGATAGCCCTTTATTAATCCAATGGGTGGGAAGTTTGCAAGAACTTGCTGTAGGCATGAGGAGGGATGGAGGCAACAACGTGAATTTAGGGAATAGTGAGGTTTGCCGAGAAGTGGGAGCTCTTTCAAAGTGACGCAGAGGCGGTTGTTCTTCATGAAGTAAGTCCTCTGGGCTCGAATCCATTGACATAATCCATTGACAGAAAAGATGCTCAGCAAGACTGCTCTCCTTCGTGGCTCCCTTCAGTACTCCTTCTTATCCTAATCCTGTTGAGCAGGAGGGGAGCTGTCCATTCCATACTCTGTTCCAACTTAGGGAGGAACGCTTGCTGTTTGCTGCAGTGGGGCCATGAGCTTGCGGTCACAACAGGTTTTGGAGCAACAGATGCTGCCAACCAGACAATGTATTTTCAGGGAAGACCTTGCAAGACAATCGCACACCTCATTCTGCACGGACCACATCTAACCCGCCTGCAGTCCAGACCAATCACCCTTTGAAAACATTTAGAACATCATGAAACCAAAAATACGACACAGAACTATTGAGGAGCTGGAATCCTGTATCAGGAGAGAATGGGACATTTTACACTGCAGCAGCTGGTATTTTCAGAAGTGTTGCAACACAGTGGTAAACATCCCCCTGTCCCAACTTTTTTTTAAATATGTTGCTAGCATCAGATTCAAATGATTGAATATTTTAATTTGAGGGTGTTAGCAAACCAGGTTAACCTAAAAAAATAGCCAGATGTATCCATTTTATCATGACCAAGCCATGATGAAACAGAAAACATACTATTTCAATGAAGAATGAGACAGTGTCATCTACTGTACCATTGTTTCAGTAGGTAAAAGATGCACCAGTAAGGGACAATTCACTCTGCGGCAACTTTGTATGGGAATTTTACATGCTGGAAGACCCAGAAAACTATAAGAACATTCACCAATTACTTCTTAAAGTATCTGCTTTATCTGGCTTTACATACCTTTGTGAAGCAGCTTTTTCTAATGTGAATCCCACAGTCTGTCAGTCTTGCATGGAATATAGATTTTTCAAGAGTGAGCCTGTACTAAAAGTGGTCACACTCCAGCATAAACCTTTCTCCATGAAGTGCCAGTCATCTCACGAACTGTAAGGACGAGTGAATGCACACATGTGGACTATTAAATGATTATGGTATTAACTTGACAAGCAACTGATGTGAATTTAGGACATTTCTGATCTTTGGACAATGACATTTAATAGATTTGTAAACAAAATGAAGCTTAATTCTGCTAGTAAGTTTGAGGATTTTCATCAATGATGTGAATAAATATAAATAATAAGACATGAGTACAATCCGCTACTTTCATATTCACATAGTAGCTCTCAGATGAAATAAGGTTGGAGGCCCACCTACTAGATGTGAATGTAAATCTTGTTTGTCATACGGTTTTGTGGTTATTAAAGACTAATCACTGCAAGGGAATTTTTATATGACTTTCTCTCCCAATCTCTGTCTCTCTCTCTTTCTTCTTAGATTAAATAAAGCAGTTTCAAATAAAAGCAAACCTGGCAGCATTTTAAGTAGCTTTGAAACCTGGCCTGTTTTCTAACAAAGTAGGAAGCTTAATGTGCTTAATGTGATTAATTTCAAACTAATTTACAGTGCAGTTTACATCAGTAACGCAAATTTTATTTTATCCACAAGAATGTTACATTTCAAAGGGTGAAAAACTGAAAATAAACATACACAATTAAATGCATACATTATTTCTGAGTCTACAATTTTTCGTTTAAATCAGTTTTGAGGGACTATTTGGGGTGATAACAAAAATGTGGTGTAACAATGACCATTATTGTCCCAAATCTACTTTTTAGTCGAAGTATTTAATAGTAAATGAAAGTTATGAAACACCATTTCAATATTACAAATAGGTTGGGGAGTCATGTGAGTCAAGTCAAGCTCCTGAAATGTCAAGATGATGTAACTGCTATTCAACTTGAATGGTATTTTTTAATACCATGCTGTAGGACCATGCTGCTATCTCAGGGAAGGACCCTTGATGACTAACTGCTGCAGGCCAAGGATAGTAACTCTCTATAAAGTGAGATCATTTAACATTTTTAGAATATAGTCATAGACTATGTGCTAAGGCTCAATGGCACAACCACAGGGAAACATTGTCATAAGTTAAAAAAAAAAGAGTATTAACTTAAAAAATATGTTTCAAGGGAAAGAAAAGGACACAGGGGAAACAAAGAATGCTTGCTGATGTTTTCAACTTAACTCCAGCATTCAGGATCAAGTCAGCAGAGGGCAAGACAATGTAGACAATCCTGAGCCCATGCAAAATCACATTAACCATCATGAATATGAACAGCCAGCGGCAGAGAGGCTGCAAGCATCCCAAAGACCTGCAAGGCAAGGACGGAACAAACAAAAATAATAGCCCAGTACTGAAAGAGAGGGAAAGGCTTAAGTATGAACTTTGCAAAGTTAAAACCGAACTCAAGGCAGCAAAGAACAGAAAGAACAGAAAATCAATGAAAAAAAGATGATGAGAAGGATGAGAAGAATAGGATAGCAGAAAAGCAGGATATGGTAAAAAAAATAAAGTGCATCAAAGCAGGCTACTACTTTACTCTCTGAAGGAGCTCCATGCATGATACAGTGCAACAGTCATGAGAGACCTTGAATTGTCATGTAGACTATTTGTGAGATAATACCAGCAAGACCATGGAAAATTCAAGCTGCTCGTGGACAGATTGCATCAGAAAGCCATTCCTTTCACAAAAAGCATTTCTAGCTGTTAGCATTTATTGCAAGCGGTACTACTAGCAAGCACTGTATGTATTGTACCTGTGCAAAGTACAATGAGTGAATTTGAAGGACCTCTGTGGGCAGCTTTTCTAACTTGGCAGCAAAAGAAGGGAAAACCTTTGCTAACCTTGCAGAAGTCCACTGAGCGGAAAGTGTAATGATCTGTTGGCTTTGGCAGAACTCTCTAGCTAAGCACCAATTGAATTATTATTCTCCAGGCCTCTCCCTGATGAACGCAATGTGTGGGCTCACATTAGGCTGTATTGAGGGACGCCATAGGTAAGGGTTGTCAACCCGGCCTTATCCACAAAGAGTGACTGTGGCTGAAGGTTTTCTCTCCAAACCAGTAGGAACTCACCTCATCAGCTGTTTAAAGGCCGAGACCAAATGGAATCAGGTGTGCCAAATGAAAACTCAGCCCTTTGATGACAAGAACAAGAATTTCTTCTCTATACTCAGCACAGCACCTTTTTTCTGTGGCTTCCAAAGGGTCATTTGGAATGGGAACTGAACAGGAAAAGCAGTGCCTGATGGTTTGGGTAGGCTGTAAATTGTATCACGGGTGCAGGAGTCCAAACAGCTGAGGAGCTTTACAACTTATCAGCCTTCTAACATCAAAAACTATTCGATATCCAAGAAGGCAATACAAAGTATCATGAATCAGTCCCAACCAATCTCCCAGTCGTGAAGGGTACGCTAAAAACCTCTATAGGGCCTGCTGCAATTCAGTAGAGGGAAATTTCATTTGCTAATGCAAATCTTATGAATGTAAGATTTTTTGTGGAACACATCATCCAAGTGGAGAAGTGGAAGTAAGCTGCATGCAACAGCGGGATGGTAAAAATGTTGATGTGCTGCAGATGTGAGCCAGCACCTTTGAACTTTTCAGTGTCAACTTCAACAAATTATGGCCTTTGACTGTAGAAGCAAAACTGTCAGATTGTGTTACTGGTTTTTACTGATTTATGTCCATTAAAATATGATTATACACAGGAAAATTCATGTGGAATAATATGTAATTCTCTGTTGTAATGTAATATGTTTTTGACAATGTTTGCATAATTTGTTGAATGTTAATTAGTAAAGAAACAATAAAAAGTGATTTGCTCAATATCGCAAATATGCATTCTCTACATTAGAGAAGAACTACGACAGCATGGAGAAATCACATGCATAACAGCGAAAAGCTGATTAAAAGGCAGGAAAAGTCAGGGTGTTCTTTGAGATGGGTACCAAATAAACATATCTTTTTGTGCGAAACAACACTGAGAAGTCCTGCCTCATGTGAAGTTATAGGGGAATGCGGCATTGTGGAATATTTCATGCAAAACTGGCTGCTACACTCCCTTTTTCAAGCTTAGACCTTTAAAGGTCAGTTTTTAACAGTAAATGCCATGATGTTTCTGTGAATATTGCCAGCCAATGCAAAATGTACTAGCTTTTTACTTGGTTCACCTGAAATATTAGCTTCATCACATAATTTAATGTGACAGTTTTATTGTTAAATGTGTTGGTGTGATGGGGTAGAATAGACTGATCAGTTATATTTTATCTGTAGATTTTTTTCAATGCATACACAGTAAACCCCCGGTTATCGCGGGGGTTACATTCCAAGAGCACCCGCATATAATGAAAAACCGTTGTGATGTGGTAAAAAAAATGCCAAAAAATACCTTTGGTATAAGCAGGTAAATACAGTAAGAAATGAATTTAATTTACAGTTATAAAAATTGCTCTTGGTATCATGAAAGATGTTGCCATTGTCTGGGAATATTTCATGCAAAAAAAGTGATCATGCTGAAGATGAAAGAGGTTCCTAAAGATTCTAAGGAACACTGGAATGGAAAAAGCTCAAAAAAAAAAAAAAAAAAAAAAACATATGTCAACACAACTGGTATAATATGCATTTGGGAAGTTCACGGAAACACGACAAATTTTACTCACACCTACAATGTGAAAGAAGTTCTTCATGCTAATGATAAGGAAGGTAAGAGAGATGGCGGCAGTTCAAAAGAGCTGCAAGATGGCCTGACAGCAGCAGGAACTATAGAACAACCACAGAGAACAAATCAGCAACGAACTCTACCGTGATCTCTGGTCCTACACTCAACACAAAAAAAGAGGCAGATCTAATCTAAAAGATGACCTTTAGACAATGCTCAGTGGACCAACATACTGTAGTTAGGTAAAATAAAATGGCAGTAATTCATCTCATCATATTTGGCCAAAGAAGGGTTACATATATGACCCCAGGAAAACTATATCCACAGTGAAGTATGGAGAAGAGAGTGCCATGGGACTGCTTCCATGCAAACAGTACCGGGGAATTTAACGGCACTGAAGAAAAAGTTAAGGAAGTTCTTGAAGTTCAGAGGTGGGGCTTGCATGGATCAAACTAGTTCATCCAACTATTTCAAAGATGTTTGATCAGACTGAGATCAGAGGAGTTTGAATAGTTTGAGCAACTTGACAACGAGTTCCTCAAACTATCCAAATTCCTCTGATCTCCGTCTGGTCAAACATCTTTGAAATACTTCCTAAAAGGTTTTGCTGTAGGTCAGGGTGCATTATTCTGCTGAACGAGGCCTCTGCCGTTAGGCAATACTGCTGCCACGAAGTGACATACTTGGTCTGCAACAATGTTTAAGTTGGTGTGTGCCAAAGTAACATCCACATGAATGCCAGGATATGATTCACAAGACCAGACTACCTTTCTTCCATGGTCCAGTTCTGACGCTCACATTCCCATTGTAGGCACTTTCTGTGGTGTATAGGGGTCAGGAGAGGTACTCTGACTGGTCTGTGGCTACGCAGCCTCACAGCACACTGCAATGTACTCTGTGTTCTGACGCCTTTCTATCACAGGCAGCATTAACTTTCCCAGCACTGTGTGCTATAGTAGCTCATCTGTGGGATCAAGTCAGACAGGCTATCTTTCACTGAGCCTTGGCTGCCCGTGACCCTGTCGCTTCACTGTTTGTGACGGCCAGTCGCCTAGCCAATACATTTTGGCCCTCGTCTAAATTGCTCAGAACCTTATGCTTGCCCATTTTTCCTGCTTCCAGCACATCAACTAACTGTTCACTTTCTGCATAATATATCCCACCCCTTGACAGGTGCCCTTGTAACGAAAAAATCAGTGTAATTCACTTCACCTGTCGGTGGCTTTGATGTCGTGGTTGGTCAGGGTACAAAAAACATCATGTGTATAAATTTAAAGAGGAATTTAAATATTTAAAGAGGAATGTATACACTGGAGGTACATTACCAGTAATAAAGTGTTTGAATACTTGTTTACTTAATACTTGTTAAATGTATGTAGTATTAGAACTAATACTAAATATATGTAATATTAGAACTAGTACTATAATTAGTACTATTCAGGCATTTAATGAAATAGTGAATGAACACTGCTTTTACACTTTGAACTAATATAAAAAGATTAAAAACACTTAACATATTTTTGTCCTTTTGTCCATTGCCTTGAATGTGCTCTTAATGAAAAGACTTCACCGTGTTTTTGTATTGGCCTTAAAAAAGAGTATACCTTCTCTCCTTCTTAGCTCAAAAGACTGATATAGAACATATCTATTCATTATTTGATTCGTAATTCTTTTTAGCATCAGTAATGCAAAAAGCATTTTAAAAACACAAAAACCTCAAACCAAAACCATAAAACTACAAACCAACATTAAACAATAAAGAAGACTTTGGTTTGCCATGTCTTCAGTGCGTGATTGGTAGTCTAGAAGTGAATTCCCTTTTTGTCCTGAATGCTCAAGAGACTGAGAAGGCAATTACAGGCATCAAGTTGAGAATTGTCTCCTTTTAATAAGTTAGTTTTACTTACACAGTTATACATGAGAAAAGTTTCTCCACTGGCCCCAAGGCTCAAGCCTACGTTTGCAGCACCGCTGAGCTAATATCAACACTTTTAGAAAGACTTCAGGTCTGTTTTTGCAGTTGAGCCTCTTGAAGTTATTTAGATTCTTTAGAAATATGAGAGATTCAGTCAGCGTGCCATTATCAAACATATTAACCTTCAAGCTTCTCAGCTAATCACTATGCAGAGTCAGAAACAATATATCATGGCACTCATTAAAGTGTGGTGTGAATGGAGATGAGGAGTCAGGATGGAGGCTTTACTAAAAAAAGATGACAAAGTACAAAACTGAACTATGGGAACGCAAACAAGGAACACCTGAGAGCAACCAGAGCACAGGCTTACAGCCAAGACACTGATGACGACCATGACAAGGCAGAGCAGAGAGAGATGATCCTTCCATTGCTTTATCTAATCCACTTATCCTTCACCAGGGTCCTGGGGGTGCTAGAGACTATCCCATCAGCCACAGGGCCAATGGTGAAGAAACACTCTGGACAGGCTGGACATTACACAAGGAAAAAACAAAGTCCAGTGGAATTAACAGAATAGAATAGAGTTTGCCTTGCTTTCTCACAAAACATTTAGCATAACACAAAAAATCTAACTGACACTAAGTAAAAACTCAACTAAAACTATTTACCTGAATAAATAAACTACTGTTCATATATTAAGTAACCACAGTATATACTATAACAAGCTCAAATACATTTACGAATAAAGGAGGAATTCTTTACAAAATTTTATGCAATTCTATAATCACCCTGATTTGAACCATCTATTTATTGACTTGAAGCAACAAAACATACTCTTTCTCCTGCATGGCATGTATGGAATGTATGGCAACACTTTACTTTAAGGACTACGTGACATGTACAAGTCTTTTATGGCAACTGACATAAAAGTTCACTAACATTTTTAAAGGTTTATTTCAGTGTCACTTGACATAAAAGCAACTTTTGTCTGGTTGGAGAGACAAGTGACAATGAGTATCTGTGGGAATAACCCTTTGTAAAAGGTATGTTAAAGTCAGTTGTCAGAAAGGCTTATATACATGTTTCTGAATGTACTGTGGTAAAACACTCACTAATCACATGTAAGATATATTGTAGACATTACAGTTGTTTGTACAGTTGTACCAGATTTTGTTTACATGGAAGAAAAATCAATATATTCTAATTCTACTTCTAAAAACCCTTCACAGTTTAAACTGAATGCAATTGCAAGGTCATCACAGGACACTCATCACACCTCTTCTGAAAGAATTCGTTCAGAAAAGAGATGAAACCTTTCTTACTGTCTTTAAATCATTCAATAGTTTTGCGCCTGCATGCTTCAATTAATGCCCATGTCCATTATGCGATCATAGAGTGCCAAACACTGGCCCACTTTGTAGACCCAAAGTGATGTATGGAAACAGTGCACAGGAAGCTTTCTGTTCATGGAGTTTCTTTTTTTTTTTTGGTAAGTTCTGGGTTTTTTGTACCTGCATTTTACATACAGCTTGACTTCCCTATAAACTAGATATGAGGTTTATAGGGAAGTCAAATTGCATGTAAAATGCTTATCTTTGTCACTTTCAGTCTCTAATGTACTCCTTATGCATTTGTTGTTGGTGTTTTTTTTTCATTTGCTATGTCATTGTATTTTTAATTTTATCTGTTCTACCTTTTGGGTTTTCTTTTCATCAGGTAAAGTCCTTTTTGCCAGGATGTATAAAGAAGTTTACATTAATAAACAATGTAAAACTTTTATTTGCACTGCACAAACCTCCTGCTGCACAATACACTCCTTTATTGTCTGTTTAATTTTAGGTAGCTAATGTCCATATACACTCTATATCAGTGCATTTTTCGTTGCACACTAATTACTATGAAACACCACACAGCACACCAACATGACACAACAACACGACATTAAGCACACACAACAAAATGACAGGGTTTGCTATTTATTGTGAATTGCCCCATAAGTTACTTACTTTTACTGTGAAACTTGGGCTTGTTTGGCTGCACATGAAGAGATTCTGGCTGGTACTGATGAAAAGCAAACCAGGAGCTCCTCATCCATGGCTCTCAGTCTTTCTCTCCTTTTGACTTTGATGAGCAAAAGGCTTGAACATCCGAGCTCGCACAAGTAGGTAATAGAAAAGGACAGCAATATTGCAACTGCTCTGTCTGAGATGACTGGATATTCCTTAGCTGCACTTCAACAAAAACTGTCCAAGAGGCCGGCATTGAGGAGCATTTTCAAACGATGGCTCCCCCCTCATTTCAACAAGCTGTTCTTGCATTTGCAAAGATAAGCTACCTGTTTAGACTTCTTTAAATGGCTCACAGACCCAGTCAAACTCTTCGGTCGAGGCCGAGGGGGAATAGAGGTGAATTTCACTTTCACAGGTGTTTTCAAATGTTGAGAGATGAACTTACACAAGCCTGTGGGAGGCCTACTGGTGGCATGTCCTATGCGAAACAATTCCAGTGTCCTCTTCGTGACATGCTCTCGTTTGGAAAGAAATCCTCTGAGTTTGTCAGTGCTCGTTAGGATGTTTTCATCCTGACCCTGTAAGCGCTAGTTTAACTCAGAAGTCGGAAGATGACAGCCATGCATGCCAGCTTTGCACACCACTCTCTGTCAGCAAACATCTGTGCGCAGTTGGGCTTTCCATGGTTAAGAAACGTCCCAATTCCTCTCACTTTGTAGATGCGAAACAATACTTCGCCACAGGAGAGCCAACGGACGTCCGTGTGTGGCGGCAGCACCTGATAATGTGTGCATAAGAGAGTGAACAGGAGACTTTTCTCATGTCTTGCTTTAACGAAGTTGACAAGTTTGTGGCAGCTGGTGACCTGTTGATTAGGGAGTTGCCCCTGTGATGGGAAGGCCGTGGGTTCAAATCCTAAGACTGCCAGTGGCACCACTGAGGTACCATTGAGAAAGGTACCATCCCCAAACACTGCACCCCCAGCGCTGCATCACTGGCTGCCTGCTGCTTCACTTGATGAATTGGTTAAATACAGAGAACAATTTCACACTGTTCACACTGTGTGCTGTGGTTTGTTCACTTTCAACAAAATAGGCCACTTTTCTTTAACGTCCTTCGTTTCATTCAGCTGCTGTGCAAATTTTCCACCCTGTTCAATTGTTCCCACCACAACACTCTCTATGACTGCAGATGTATCTTCAAAGCATCTGCCAATCGTATTATTGGACCAGGAATCTTTTGAGATCTCTCTAGCAGATTCTGTCCCTTACATCGTAGTCCCAACAGCTTTGTCAGAAATAGTATTTTTAATAGTATTTTTTTTTATCATGAACATTGCTTGTTTGTCAGTTTGACATTTCAAATGACACATCAGGATTATTATGACAGGAGGAGCTTCTATGGTCAGGCAAAAGATTGCTTAACCAAGAAATGCCATCAAAACTTCTTATAACAATAACTGAACTCTCTACTTCATTGCATCTAACCTTTAATCTGATATTTATGTCTATATACATCAACAGGAACTAGCACACTGCACTTTACAGTACATACTCAATTCTATTATGATTGCACGTTTGCAGATCTTGTTTACACTTATAATATTTGTTCACACTTATGTTTGTTTACACTTGTAAGGTTTATTTTAATTTCTTTTCTATATATTCATTGCTTGGTTCTAGGCTTTGATTTTCTCCTTAATTAATTGTATCTATATTGCACAGTCTCACAGACATTTCATGGGCACATTTCACTACATGCTGTACTTGTATAACTGTGTATGTGAAAAATAAAGAATCTTGAATCTTAAAATATTCAGGGTTCTTGCTGGCGAGTGCTGCATGTTTTGTAGTGAGTTGTCTCTTAAGTTTACTGGGAGCCATTACTTCGTTTGAGAGTTTGTCCATGTAAACCAAGCATAATTGGATTTGGAGCAGAGGGCTCTCTTGTGCATGTGAATCCATAATTCAAGTAATTAACTGTGTATTGTCTGCTCATCACTGTAATTTTCTTTGGTTCAGCGCTGCAAAAAGTGGACGACTAAGGTTCATACCCCTAAGTTCTTTTCGAGTATTTGTTCCCCATATAATTCTAGGTTACTTTATTGTCGTCAGCAGCTGTGAACACGCAAATTATGTGATAAGACATTTCTCCGTAGACCAGAGTGTAACACATATCAACACTTAGCAGTCAACAGCTTGCAAGTTACAACAGAAATAACACAGACAACACAACAAATCGACAACACAACAATGTAACCCCGATGTACTGTAACAGTATCGAGTGAATGATTGGTAAAACTTCCAGACTGACTAGTATTGCACCATAACTATGACTTATAAATAGACAACACTGCAGTGTGACAGTAGTGTGAATGGGATGTAAATCTGATACAGTACCATAAGTAGACGATGCAGCAGTGTAACAGTAAAAGTGGGAATTGGATGTAAACCTTCCAGAATTAAACGTATTGCACAATGCATATTATACTGCAGTAAGTGTGAAAGGGAAGTAAGCCATCTAGTATTAATAACAAAATAATAATATTGTACCATACGTATGTAAATGCAAAGGAGACAGCAGCACTGAGCAACACAGAGTAAGAGTAAATTATAGCTTATCAAATTGAGTAACAGGGCATAAAAGTGCCTATAGTAGCAGTGAATAAAGGTAAAGTGCAGGTGTTATTGAAAGTCTAGAATGTAACATGAGAGGTGTTTAGGGTATAAGGTGGGGTGTACTTGGTTGTCCATGTCTATTACTTTTAGCAGAGAATTTCAGAATGCTATATTTGGTAGGCTATATTCGTTGCTACTTTTGAATGCAGTTGTGTTGTGCCGGGTGTGAGGTGTGATTGGCTGTTAAGTTTAGACACGCTTCACTGGATTTCACACTTTACATGTTTTCAATACTCTTAAAGACAGGATTCATCTATTGCAAACATATATTGTAGAATTCTGTGCATATTTAAATACCATTAAAAAAAAAAAAAAAAATTATTTTCTTTTTAGATTTACCCAACCAGGTTAAAATCTAAAATAACGTTGTTTTTTTTTTCATTGTTTGTTTTATTTTTTTTTTTCAAAAATGTTTGGCCAGCCGAAACCCTTCACACGGTGAAATTTTGTTTAGGCTAAACGAAATAAATGGCTTAAAAGACCGCTTATGTAGACGTTTGACTACTTTTCTGTTCACGGTCAAACATTTTCCTCAATGTTTAACTGTAAGTATTAACATCAGATCTTAATTTATCTCTCTACTCCTCTGGTGGACTCTTTATTGAGGAATGAGGTTATAACAGGCTTCATTCACGCTAACACACACTGCAGGAACACGCTCACTCACACATGCTCTCACACGCACACTCTCACTCACATACACTCTCACTCACATACACATACACACTCCTACACACACATATATATTCAAACAAAATGCACTCTCACTCTCACACACTCTTTCTTATACACATTCTCTCTCACACACACTCACTCACGCAAACTCTCACTAGCACACACACACTTTTACTCGCTCTCACACACACACACAAACATACACACACTCCCACTCACACACACTCTCACTGACGTATACTTTCACTGACACACACCGTCTCTCTCTCACACACACACACAAACACACTCTCACACACAAACACACACACACACTCTCTCACTCTCTCTCTCACACACACAAACACTGCAGGAGTCTGTGTAGAAACAGCCCACAGGGAGGCAGTGGGCACGTGTCCACACACCACATTCGTACTCTACATGGCGTTAGTGGTCATTTCCTCACTGGCACACGAGCAAGGCAGAATTAAATCACTACGCTCTAACAGAAAGAGCTGCTCTCAGCAAAATCTCCTTCAGTGATTTAAAGGGGCTTTCTGGTCCAAAATACATTGTTGTTCGCTGTGCAGAATTCTGTATCCACCATGTTAAGTGCAACAAGCTATCCATACAGTTCAAAACCAGTGAACTGTCTCCTGCAATCAGAATCCATAGTAAAGTGTCGGTCAGTACACACGCAGCTAATTTTCGCACTTAGCTGGTTGTTCTCCTCATTGAGTGGGTTATATCTGTCGCTCAGGTTACCCATTTTTCCACTGTAATAAAGACTGGACATTGGTTGCTACTCTAATAAACCTGCACAAGATAATCAGCTTTCAAGTATATATACAGCCCTGGAAAAAAAGAGACCACAGCAAAAATGTTCAGTTTCTCAGGTTTTATCTTTTATAGGTACAAGTATTGAACTGAACAGCTTTGCCTTATTTTTTAAGAACTGCTGACAATATTTCTCCTGATTCCCAAATAAAAAAAATGTGTTCCTTAAACCATAATTTTAAAGGAAATGACAAACCATCAAAATAAGAGAAATGTTGCATCGCTCACAGAACTTGAATAATTCAAAGAAAACAAATCTCTTGTTCACTCTTAAACAAAATGGCAATAAATACCTTTGGTGAACTTCTAGTAGTATTTTACCATCCAACTGGTCACAGTGCGAGAGGAGAGTGTTGATTACAGCAGTGTTTTTATACGTTTCTTCATTAAACAAGATTTGATTCAGGTGATCACCTAATCAGTACCTCATGAAGCAGAATGAGGTGATTGTGTAGGAATTTAACAGACACTGGCATAGAATAGCTATCATACTCATAGAGATGCTGATTTAAAAATAAATAGCAGTGGTCTCTCATTTCTTTTCCGGAGCTGTAGTTCATCAGAATGATGGGGTATTCCAACGATCAGAGGTGCGTCAAAGTATTTTGGAATGTTTGAAAGACAATTAATTGGTTTCAAAATACCCAGTTAAGTGTAATTGGTAAGAACATCCTAGACTTGTCACCAACATCCCTACAAGCCTACACAGCATTCCTCCTAGAAACACTGGCCAAATTGTTCCAAAGATGCCTCCTTAACTTGCTTTAATTAGTGGCCTGCAGTGACCCATGAACCTACTCGTCTCTTCTGAGTTTGTATATGATATAATAGTGGTGAACTATTTTACTTTAGACTACTTTTCGAATATATAAAAATTGTTCTGGGCAAAAACCTTCTCAGAACTACCGTAAAACAATTTCTCAGGCATCTGGCAGCGTAGCCATTTCAAGCGTGTCAAGTGAGGTAGCTTTAAAAAGCATAAAATTCTCACTTCAGACTTTCGGTTCCCCTCTCCACAAGCTGGGAATCATTTTGACTCTGTAAGCTTCTCTGGAACAGTGCATTTCACCTCAAACCCACTCTGACGGACTGTTTACAGCTTAACGACTTAAAAGCTGAAGCAAATTCAACTTCTTCAAAACTTGTCAATGGACATCGCACCTGAAATCACATCACCCTACTCAGAAACTGAACATCAATGTGGTCTAAATTTGAGAAGTGAAAATGTTAAAGGTGGTAACTTTGAAAATGATACAAAATGTAAGATGTGGCTAAAACTAAACATGCATTACATACAAGAGCTGCTGTCAAAGCTCATTACCCCCTGCTCAAGGAGGACAACTGATGCTGCTGTCAAGGTAAACATCATCATCATCACCATGTGAGGAAAGTAATGATGTACTGAACATTAAATTGATGGAAATCTGTGTCATGTGTAGAATGTACTGATGGGGGTTCGGAAGGTGGGCTTTACTAAATCACTTTGCCACGAATAACAGTCAGCATGCCACGTTTTAATATTTAAGTAAATACATAATTGAGCTTGCTTTTAGTGGATATTGTAAATATCTAGTGCACAAGAAGAGCAAGGTATTGACAAGAGCATTTTGTGTAAAACTGTTATAAAGTTTAATGCAGGGAAACCAGAACCTTTAACATCACCACAATCCACACGCCCCTTTACCTGTCCCAATGGAGCCAATATGTAGGCCCCAGACTCTTCTCACCTGTTGATTGGGTGCAGGTGGGGCCCATCCAGGCAGCCATCTACAGTTTCGGGGGTCAAGCAGGCTGTCGTCTTTTGGGGTCTGCTGGTATGGACTTGTCGCCCGGTGAATGAGGAGAAGACCCCGGCCCACGAGGGTGGGCTGCAGGTGCAGCGGGGCATTTATTAGACTCCTTCCAAAGCTCTCAAGGATGCAGTTCATCTCTCCCCGCGGCCCATGGCTCTCGTGGGCGGCTACTTATTTGCTGAGCTTAACATATTGAAAAAATAAAACAGAAATGGGCCAAAACCTTCACACAAGCAAAATTTGTAAACATGCTTTTTTCCCCCCAGGATGTTAAATTCAGCAAGTCAGTATTAATTGTGCATTGAAAATTTGTTCTTTGAAAAGTATGTGCACATATTTTCACTTCGAAAATCAGCATTACATGTCTTTTGACCAGGGGCGCCAAAGGTTTTGCATGTCAGTGTGTATGCAATGGGTCTGTTTAATGTTTGATTTGTTTTGTATTGTTCATATTTTTCAACATCAGCCTGTCGAGGGACAATAATGGGAATAGTAATGATGTTGCCTTGTGCGCATTAGTCCAGTTCAACATGTAAACAAATCCCTAAGTAAATGCTAATTAGCGAATGTAAATAAAAACAGTTTAAAAGCAGATATAGGGTGTGGTCTGACTTAGAAACTAGGTGAATGAACTTGCATCATGGACAGCTATATTTGATCAAGACATGTCCAGAACCGTGTAAGGGGTCAGCCTGGCTATTCCACGGATTCTTGTAATATTTTGCAGGCAAAATGTGTTGCTTGTCCTTTTCAAGTGCAGTAAGCTTTTTCCCCTGCCTTTCCTGATTGTGTGCAGTGGCACACAAAATCACAACAGTGATTGGAGCTCTGTAAAGCTGTGTACACAATTCTCTGCTCTGTGGACCCGTCTGATATTTTTTTCCCTTTTTGCACGAGTGGTTCTTAATTGCCACCAACACTGGAAATTCTCCACCGTGTCAAAATATTTAAAGACGCACATGATGGTGCACAGACAGCTTTAACTGACAGTTTTTTTGGGATGAAATCATAAAAACCTCCCTGAAAATGCCCCACGATTCCAAGCTTGTCGGAAAGTATTTCTGTAAAATACATTGACTCAAGTCTCAAAATAAACACAAGTTTATTGTGTTGTAGAGTAATGTGTTTGGTTTTGTTACCTCTTTTTACTTATTCTAATTGAATATCTACAGCTCCAGAAAAAAAAACAAGAGGCCACTGCAATTTATTTTTAAATCTATGAGAACCATTCCATGGCAGTGTCTGTTAAATTCCTACACAAGCACCTCATTCTGATTTAAGAGGTACTGATTAGTGGTCACCTGAATCACATCTTATTTAATGAGGAAAAGTATAAAAACACTGCTGTAATCAACTCTTCTCTTGCAACGTGACCAGTTGGATGGCAAAACACTACTAGAAGTGCATCAAAGGTAATTATGGCCATTTTCTTTAAGAGTCAACAAGAGATTTGTTTTCATTCAGTACTTGCACTTGTAAAAGATAAACTGACCATGGTCTCTACTGCAGTTCTCTCTTATTTTCCAGAGTTATATATACAGTTGTGCTCATAAGTTTACATACCCTGGCAGAGTTTATGATTTCTTAACCATTTTTCAGAGAATATGAATGATAACACAAAACTTTTCTTTCCCTCATGGTCAGTGGTTGACTTCCATTTATTGTCAAACAACTGTGTTTACCCTTTTAAAATCATAATCACAACTACCCAAATACTCTGGTGATTTGGCCTGATAACATGTACACAACTGTTACGACGCCGGCGACGGCGCCGCAAACGGCATGTTTTCGTCCTCCTCCTCTGACCAGCACCCGTACCAGCCCGGGAGAGCACCGTAGCTCCACGAGTTCCAGAGAGACATGACCGAGTCGGAGGGTTTTCTTTCCGTGACTTTTATTTAAAGACTCCAAACAAACACAGAG
>JBBPCX010090935.1:0-25108 GCA_037974365.1 Hydrocynus forskahlii | reverse complement strand
GGACAGCTGAACACAAGACTACAGACACAAACATCCCCTTCGACGTTCAAAATAAGAGTCCCCAAAATAACCCCAGCCATAACACTATGTCATTTTTTGTCTTGTGTACAGGATGTCAAGAATATTCGACCATGCTTGCATGATGGTTCAGGTACTTACAGCATGAATAAATATATTGTTGAAAATAAAAGAACCAGGATGCAGAGTGTCGGCCCTAAGCCCAGTCCCTGATGATGCCACAGCCTTTCAGAAGCCTAATTGGTTAGCACTGTGCTGAGTCATAGAGGGCCTTTAAGGAACTACTTTGTTAACAAGATGTGTGAGTGTGAAGAAGTTAAAAAATCTTCCCCATAAGGGAAAGATTCTATTCCTGGAACTCCTTTGGGAACCTTTATTTTGAAGAGTGTTTTTCAGTCAAAGAAACTCAAAGAGCCTAAGGAGAGTTACTAAATGCAGAAATGTGAATAACAAAATAGGAATAAATATGAGTGTTGTATGAACTGTAGTCTTAAAATACTAGGGAAACAGAAGCATGGTCTAGAATGGTGGTTCTCAACCCGGTCCTCTAGTTCACACACTGGCCCTGAAATTCTGCATATAAAGGCATATAATTATTGCAAAGAAAATGGTGAAACATAAACATACCTGGATCTTGCTGTTTGTAAGACAGGTTTCTCTTCTTAAAGCTAAGGTAGTCATGGATACTCTGTTTATGTATCTAAAGAGACTGTCTATGGTTTCCTTCAGGAAAAAAAACAGCGGGAAAAAAAATCATGATTTTAAACCGTGATTTATTTTCGTCTTAAGAGAACTTTGATCAATACAAAGGCAGATCAATTCATGTTTCTAACCATCTGACCTTCTCATATACAAAATTAAAACCCGGTCCGTTCCTCGATCGAACGGAGCATAACATTGAAACCTATTAGTGCCTTTACATGTCCTACAGACTGAACTCAAATGAAGTGGATGGTGGACAGAAGGGTACCAGTGATCCTTTAAATTTCTCCACAGAAAATTCAATAGTTTAGTCATTCATTTAGACCCTTTGGCTTTTCACAGAAATCAGAAATTCTTTGCCAGTGATCTCTGAAGTGGGTGCATTGTGAGGAGAAAGTACTGAGATCATGGTTGCTAAGTGTGTGCTTCAGGAAGACTTGAAGTGCCAAGGGCTCTTCTGTGAACGTGTGTTTAATCTGAGTGAGCTGTGTTTGTCAAGGTTGAACTCCTCGGCGCTCTCGCATTTGGGGAGGCCTGAATTACTATGCAAACAAAACACCTGTAGCCACTCATTCTAGCGCGATTCTCTGAGGGGGAGCAAGGATGGACACACTGTTTTTTGTTGGACAATAGCCTTTCAGTGCAAATATCCACTTTACATGTACATTTTACAGCATAACAGCAAAAAAAAACAACAAAAAAAACATGCGTTCACATGTTCACTCTGCGGAAAAAAAAAAAAAAATCCTCTTAGCCTCCTTTCTCTACTTATCACTTTGTAGGCCTCTCTGTCGTCACAACCTCATGCGTCCCACAGAAGAAAATCACCAAGTAGTCTGGTCCATTTCTCCAGGCCCAATTCAGCACAAAAGAAATGGACCCTAGTTGCACCAAACAGAGAACACCAAGGCAACAGGCAACCCTTTCAAAGAATTATGTGGGACGGGAATCAAAGCCCCCCCATCCCCCCACTCTACAGCTTCTTACCTGCACATCGCTGATACAATATCTATGACCTTTTTTCCTATTTGGGAAATGATAGAGCTGAGAGCTGACAGCTGAGGTACATCAGAGAGGCAGTGAGTGATCGAGAGGAAGAGAGAGAGAGAGGGAGAGAGAGATAGAGAGAGAGAGAGAGAGATAAAGAGAGAGAGGGCGAGAGAGAGAAAGAGAGAGAGAGAGAGAGACAGAGAGAGAGAGAGAGACAGAGAAAGACTAGAGAGTGTACCTGAATTGCTGTGCGTAGAGTGGTGACTCAATGCACGTATAATTTGCATTTATATTATATTGCTACAGTGACACCCCTTGGGTTAGCCTGTTAGCAGTAGAGGGGTGTCATAAACCTGATATGCATCACATAAAAGAGAACAGTAGGATTCGTGCATGGATCAACATTGTAGGCTACAGTGAACCCACATGATTCTTTGTTTGAGCTTAAAAAGCTCCTGCATTCCACTGGTGCACCGAATGCTACCAACACTTTGAGTTGAAGGGGCCATATCCTGATTTATATATTTTCCTCAAATTTTTTTTTTTACATGACCCTGTCTTAACAATTACAATCAAACAGAGTCTTGTTACTTTGCCTTTAAATTGTATTTAAGTGGCATCTGCAGTGATTGGCTGCTGTGTAGAGTCGCTTATTCAGTAAACAGTCCAAACTGAACTACTCCACAGTGCTTTATTTGGGAGTTGGCTGGAGTCAGTTGTGCTTGTGGTGTACTTGAGCTGTCTTCAGCTTGCAAGTTTAGCTTGTTTGAAGTTGCTGGCTATCTTCTAAGCTAGACCAAGTTAGCTAACTTGTTGCTAATCAGCTTAGCCTATTGCTTGAACTGCATTCACCTGGTCTGAGTTAATTGGCTGTAAATTGTTGGGCAGGTCCAGCAAGTATTAATACTACACACAGCACCCGGGAAGCAGTGTGTGTGGGGACAGTACCTTGTTCAAGGGTACATCTGGCAGGTGCCACTGGAGGTGCCACTGGCAGTCCTGGCATTCAAACCCACATCCTTCCGATGGCAGGGGCAGCTCCCTAACCACCAGGCCACCAGCCTTAAACTATATGGACACTTTAATTTGCATGGCGTGTCTGCTTAATTTTATCGAATTATGTGCCGTTCGTGAAGGAATCGTTTACTTTGAACAAGTCCTTTATATGACTCAGGAATCGGTGAGTGATACATTAATGTTTCCTGTGCACAACTCGCATTGGTAGAGCTGAGCACTGGAGACCAAGCATATGCTCATAAAGCATGATAGTCACTGTCGTATTAGAATACAAAAAGATATTACTTCCCCGCAGCAGCAAATTATAAACAATGAAAAGGTTGTTACATCACAGTGTAGCGTGTGAACGCACATTAGTGTCACATATACAGTTTGTTGTAGATGAGTTGATTTGTATATTATCCACCATATAGTAATCAGATTTTAGCCTGGCTGTCCAGAGATGGGCAGAGATTAACATGTGGCTGAAATCTGATCAGAATACAATATGACCAGGTGTAAACGTGGTCTCAATTTGCATGATAGTTTCGCTGTGTAAATTCAGCCTCCATTTATAGAGATTCAACCTATGGAATAAGGTAAGAATGGCACATTTTGGAGTGATTTATAAACTGTTCCATTTCAACAGAAATGGCCCTTAAAAGCAAAACAATATCAATTGAAGTTCCGTGCTATTAACTAGACTGTATGAACTGGCTTTAAATTGATGTACAGTTGCAATAAACAGGCTGTTAAAACAGAGCATATAAAAACGAAAACTAATAAGTGTATCAAATAATATCATGGCTCTGGAGAAGTATCCAATATGGTCCAGTTAGACGTCGCATTTCAGTAGAGCTCTACCAAGCATTTTACAACAGATATGATGCTGGTTAACAAGACTAGGGCTGTTTTTGGTTCATGGGTTTGAGTTTTTTTGTATCGTTTGGGAGAATGCCTTGCCATTAGTGTAGGTTCTGCAGTTGCCAAATGACATCTAATTGCTCGAGTCTGACGGAATGAACTCTTGGTTAATTTGTCACCTGAATTAAAAACAAACAAGCAAAAAAACAAAACAGCACTCTTTTTCTTTTTTACATTCTCCTTTATCGTTCTCGTGCTGTAGCCTGGTACTTGGCGCCTCCAACTGAAAGGTTCTGTGTTTTTTTCCTCCCTCTTCTTTGCTGTTGTCCTGGTAATAAGACTGTAGTCTCGCTGTACTTGGACACACTCAGCTGGATCTTAATATGAAGTCTCCACTCCCAGTTGAGAGAGAGCAAGAAAAAAAGCGTATAATCAGAGTTCTGAAAATCAATTCTGACTTTGATGGAAAGCTGTTTGGCTTTGCGTGCTCGGCTCCGGTGAGTGGTGAAGCTTGCCTTATCCTTGCCGAAGCTGTCTGGAGATATTTCCCCATTTAGCCTTCAAAAAGGCCCGTTTCCAGTTGCTTTGGAGCTACTGTCAAGCTACTATACACATGGAAGGCCATGCCAAGCTGACAGATGCTCAAAACAGAACTAACCTGTCTTAAGAGCCAGTTACCTCAAATTGGTTTAGTCACTAAGGGAGAGAGACAGAAAGAGTGCAATGTTAGGCAAGATGCTTGAGTGAGAGGAAGTCGCAAATTTTCCAGATTTTGACTCTGAAAACTGCACGTATAGCATTAGTGCTCAGTTACTGGACAAGAGATGCTGAGTCTTTCTGTAATTGGTGCATTTAATGTCCTACCATACAATACAGCACTCTTAAACCGGGAATTTGTAGGTACTCTTTGTTTCTCTGACCTGAGATTAAATACAATGCATTATGAATATTAGTGTACTCTTATAGTATTATATCATGTTATGTTCTATTTATATGACCTGACCAGGACTAGTAACTGTTTATACATAAATCAGTCACCAGTCATGTAAGGCAAGAATGGGCAAGCCTAAGAACCCGAGGGACTCTGAGAAGGGTCAAATGATCATGTCTAGATGACCAAAAGTGGTCCAAGGAAGAAACACTGGTGACAAGTTCATGGGCATGCAAGGATAATTGATACCCATGGGGAGCGAACGCTAACCCTACAAAAGATCTACTGTGGCATAAATTGCTGAAAAAGTTCATGCTGGCTGTGATAGAAAGGTGTCAGAACACACAGTGCATGACCGTTTTCTGTGTATAGTGCTGCATAGCCGCAGACCACCCAGAGTTCCCATGCAGACTCCTGTCTATCAATGAAAAGACCTGTAATGGGCACAGGAGAGTGCTGGAAAAACTAGACCTCACAAAGTACAGGACGTAAAGTATCTTCTGCTAACATCTTGGTGCTAGACACCAAAGCACACCTTGAGAGCTGTTTTAGAGAGCGGGTACAAAATATTAAGAAGATAAGATAAGAAAGGACTTTATTTTTGTCATAAACATGCTCAGTGCAACAAGAAGAATAAAGATAATACAAAGAGTTAGGAGGGAAAACAGAGATGTTAACAAAATAAATAAGATAGTACTAGTGCAAACAGAATAATAAGTAAACTATTACAGAAAACCAACAAGTAACTATAACAGATAAATACAATAAAATAGCATGTAATTTTAATATTTTGGTTGATTGGTGTATGCTTAGAATATGATTATCACTTACAACCTTGCCATTCGACTGTGATGTGCTACTGTGATATGTAAAAATTCATTCATTCATTCATTCATTCATTCATTCATTTTCTATTACTGCTTAATCCTTACCAGGGTCGCAGGTACCCGGAGTCTATCCCGGGGTCAATGGGCGCGAGGCAGGGACCACCGCAGGGCACACATACACACACACACACACACACACACACCATTCACTCACATACTCACAGTCAATTTCGAATCCCCAATCCACCTGACATGCATGTGTTTGGATTGTGGAAGAAACCGGAGACCCCAGAGGAAACCCATGCCACCACGAGGCAAACATGCTATGTAAAAATTTTAAACATAAATTGTTTTTTGTAATTTTCCTTTAATGCTTAACAGTAACAGAAGTCAATGCTTTGTTATACAATTATATTTTACATTATCTTTGAATATTCATTTATTGGTCTTTATCCCTCCCTGCCAACAAAACTTTGTGTCTCCGTTTGACCCCGATCCCTGATCACAAGTTATATGAAAATAAAGTATTAGTATAACATTGTAGTGTATCTTTGAGTATATGTTTACCATCAGTGTTGGTGAAGGACAGTCCTTCCGATTCTGTTCTTATTGCGCTGCCAGTATGAGAGTGTAAGCTGTAACACAGCACTCTTTCTTGAACTGTGACATCTCACTGAGCTCAGTGCTAAATGCCATCAGAGATATTACTGTAGGAAGAGACAGTTCAGTGGTTGAAATGTGAACAAGATATCCTGTAATGCTCAGCATGGCAGCTGTATTACAGGAAGTCCTGTCCCTCACCTGGTTTGTAAGGTATAACAGGAAAATTAATGCCAGGGCTAATATATTCTTACATTGCCGCGAGCATGGATTTAGGCTACTACTGTTTTTGTGACATTCTGGTTGTTTCTCACTAAACATTACTAGACTACTAAACTCACTAGACATTTCAGGAGGAACCAGAGAAAGAAGGTTGGTTATTTCAAATGCTATATGTGAAAGTGTATTTTTGCTTTAATTTGAGCCACAAATTGCTAATTATTCAGTATCAGGTTTTTAATCCTCAAGCTATTAAAGCAGATTTATCTACCCAGGAATGCATTAGCTATATATGTAAGTTAAGTTGTGTAATGAACAATCATGTAACTAACTACTTAGCCAAATATCTGTTTTGTCTTCCTAGGTAAACAGCTACCCAAAGTACCCAGTGATGACCTATTTCCCAAACCTTCAAGTAAAAATATAAATAGACAGTCTAATATTGAAATTAGTTTGATAATCTGAAACATTAAGTGTGACGAACATGCAAAAAAAAAAAAAAGAAATCAGAAAGGAGGCAAATACTTTTTTACAGCACTGTATATGAGCGCAGAAAAAGCAGTTTTGCTATCCACATCAACTTACTACTCTTCTTCCTCGATTTGTCCGTTCTTCCTAAAGGTTTGGATGGGTTTTGGTGGTAGGGAGAGTCTCATAGCCACGTCACGTGATTGGATAGGTGCACTGCGGTGTGTGTAAGCCGCATTTTTCCTCTCTCCCTCTGTATCAACAATTACAGCAGCCCAGTGGAATTTCTCCCTGTAGACCCAATGGCTAGTCCATGCCTGGCTGCTGGTATTTATCTTGTCTCTTTGAGGAAGGAGGATACCTGCGTATCTGTAATGCCAAAGAAGAGCTGGTCAGTGAATTGAAGCTAGGTTAAAATCATTTCGTAATATCTGGGTCAGTGTTACTCACATTTTACTATGTTCTGCTCTGAAGTATTAAGCACCTTTTGAGGGGTTTGTTAATGAGCTAATGAGTAGATTTAGTTTGAAGAAGCAAGGAAGACACCATGAGGAGCAGAGTAGTTGGAGAGCTCGGGTTTGCACAGTTCCTCCACTGTCTTGTGAAGCTGAAAGACAAATGATGCTGGGCTGAAGGGTGATTGTCAGCTCTCGCCTCTCATTTACCTCATATATCACAGGACAATAACAGTTCCTCATGATAACCTTCATGCACTCTCAGTGACGGATAAAGGAGAAGGCATTTCGTTCATGCCGGTACCTCTTTTAACCTTAGTAAAATGTCCACCCTGACAGGTCACTTTATTAAAGCATTAGCTTAATTTAGCATGAGATTCAATAGGATTATATGTCACTGTAAAGACACCTGCGCACTAGTTTTTCACGCCTCTACGATCATGGAGAGGGACAAACTGTCTGCATGTGAGGTGTGCTTTGTGATATATATGGAGTATGATGTGCGTGTGTGTGTGTGTGCGTGTGCGACACTTGTTTTTCCCGTCTTGTCAGACACCTTGTGTGTGTAGGTGTGCGCATTTACCTGTGCGCTGGAAGGACTCAGAACCTCCGTATAAAAGAGAGCACCACACTTTGATAGTTGTCCTTGTGATCACTCTGACGGATGAATACAATAAATCAGTGCTTCCTGAAATTAAGGAGAAATAAGCTATGTATGTCTGTGGTCATGCGATTTCCCATTTGCAAATTAGTAATACAATGTAACCTTGTGAACATGCTAAGGGCAAAATCATTAAAAGAGAGTGAAGAAAGAGGTTAAAAATGGTTAGACAGCAGTTGTATGCACAGTGCTCATGGTCCTTAGGGCGCATTTTATATATATTATTCATTTTAATTTCTATTTTTCTAACTTATTAAAAATTAATACAAATTGTGCAAAACACAACATATTTTAGTTTGTAATATGTCACAGGGTGCTCCACACCCAGGTAAAGGATGTGGGGCAGTTAGTAATATGGTTACCTCACATCTAGATGGTCCTGCGTTCAATTCCTGGCAGGGGTGGCCAAGGGTTTTTCTGTGTAGTTTGTATGTTCCCAGTGTTTACATGGGTTTCCACCAGGAGCTCCGGTTTCCGCCCACAGTTCATAGACATGCATGTTTGTTGAAGTGGAGGTGCAAAATTGCCCTAGGTGTTAATGTATTTGTCAGTGTGTCATCCTTCCAGGGTGTTCTTTTGCCTATAGCCACTCAAATCCAAACAGCCATTAACTAGTTACACTACGCAGTAAGCACTAGCTTGTATGTTTTACTGTACCATGACTGATGTGTAGTTTTGTTCAATACTATGTGAATAATTGATGGGTAAATGACCATCACAACTTGGCTGTCTATCAGTAAATGGATTACATACGTTTGGAAGAACCTAAATAAATAAGCGATGAGTGCGTCATACAGTAATGCACTTAACATCCTAGTGTGCTCTGTGGCATGTATAAAAGCCCAAGCAGGCCAGGTTGACCTTGATTTTGAAAGAGAAAAAGTGACCCCTACATCATTGTTCATCATTGAAGCATGGATGACAGGCATTTCAGCCCCAAAGACTGCTCACATGACTGGTGTTTCCCCTGAGCACTGACTGCTTTTAGATCTATAGGAAAGACATCAGCTACAGGTTTGGAAGTGGTGATGGAAATCACATTTACAGTGTGTGATGTTTGAGCATTAGTGCAATATATAACAGGAATTCCACAAGTGACTGAGAGTGTCAATGCACAACAACATCCGTCACTACATAGACAGAGATATTGCAGTGCATAAACCCCTCTGGTGGTACTGTGGGTGCATTTGCTGGCCTGGTTTGGCTTTGTTGAAAAGAAACAGTCCCTGCAGATCAGTACAGTTACTCTGACTGATCACCTTTATCTAATGATGAAACATTTCTTTCCTAAGGGGAGTGGTCACTTTCAGGACGACAATCCTGAACACGAGAGATCACTGAATAGGTTGATTGGAAAAATCATGTAAATCGTATCCTATGAGTTTTAGTCAGATCCCAACCCGTCTATGTCATATAAATATGCAAGGTTCAATACAAATCTTCCCTCCAAACCTGCTCTTTCCGAAAACTGTACATGACAACATTTATACAATCTATATACAACTCATGATATATTGTTATGTCACCTGGTATCACAGATACACTTGCAGGACCTTCCTTGATACAGATTTATTATGTAAAAAAAAGGCTGGAAAAATACAACTGAATAACAGTTAAAAACATCCACTGGGATGTTTAAAGGTGTGTGGAGTTCCAGTGGGGAGATACCATGTGTGTTGAGATGGGCAAGTGTCTTTAGGTTGCTGAAATAGAGCCAGACTTAGACTGGCATGGCGAAGTCACCACTTAGAGAGATGGAGAGGCAGACAGACAGATGTAAACTAACACAGTGTGGGGTCTGCCCTCATTAATTAAAAAACAGTCTCATTCATTTCAGTCTCAGTAATTTGTCTGTCTCATTAAAATAATCAGATCGTTCTCGCAGATTTCTCACTAAAGATGGTAATATTAACAATTTGAGTTCTAAAGGTTGTTTAATAAATGTGATTTGTTTTGATCTAGATTTTGGCATCAACCGGCATTAGAAATGAAGACAACTTGATAAAAATAAATGAAACATTTATTCACACACTATTTCTCAAATACGAATAAATCAGTCAAACAAATATTAGAGTACTTACAGTTTAAGGGAAAGAGTGATTGAGTGATTTAATGAGAGAAGGGGTGACTGAGCAAGCACTCTGCAGGTTAGTGTATACCCGCATTTTCTTGCACATGTGTGCGTGCACCTACGCGAATGAAAGAGCAAGCGAGAGAGCGCATGCATTTTGGTGCACGCACGGGAGAAAGACAGAAGACGTTTTTTTTCCGCTTCTTGTCTACTTGTGCAGATGGGGAAAATAAAATCGTAAAGATGGCACTCGCGGGTTTCCTCATGAGTGCTGAAGGGATGAGTGGAACGTGACCTTTGTCTCTGGAGACAAAAGGAAATATTATGTTGATTTCTTAACACAACATTGTAGTGAACTGCACGGTTCACTACACGGTTCACATGTTAATGAGATCGGCATCTAGTCTGTACTGACTGCGTTTAAAACGGCCATTTTAAAAATGGGAATGACTTCAGCCTCATAAACCTAATGGTGTTTAGTTTTATAAATATGGCGTTCAGCGATTCTCAGGAGTGCTGAGAATTACGATGAGATAAGTAAAAGGGACAGATTGCATGCAAAGATAACTCTATCACTGCACACATAAATCTGAATTTAGATTCTCCAAACACAGTTCAAACATGAACAAAAACACATTCACAGAAGTGTTACAGCATTTGTTTCTAAAGTTATGCTACGCTATGTTGTACCCAGATATTAAAGTTCAACCAGTCAAATGTCTAAAGTTCATTCCATCGTCCTCCCAAGGTTTCTGTGGAAGTGTGACATGCATCCAGTCAGTGCTGTGCATCACCTAGTCTGTCGAGGTCCAGGGAAGAAGCTTGATTTTGTTAACGGCATGTTCTGAAGAAGCTAAACTTTGGCTAGGTTAATGGAACTTAAGGTCCTTTGTCCCCATCAGGAATGAAGAAGGTGAGTTCCTTTCTCTTCCAGACAAAGAATGATGGCAGCTTCCCTTAAATGCATCTACTTTGAGGGCAGACCCAGGAGAGAGAAAGGATGTGGAGCTTGGCCAGCTTTTATAAACTTTAGAATAGACCCTGCCCTTAGGAGCAGATTCCACCTAATTCGTGATGAGATGCTTGCATTGCCTTTCTGGTGGTCTTGCCACTTGCTGGACAGCATGAGTACCTGCAACAGACTGATGAGAAGCAGGTGAAGCTGATCTGAAAAGTGGGAGAAAACAAAACGAAAAGGAAAGTTGGGAAAAGCCCAGTCTCAGTACTCCAGGGACCCTGAAGGCCATGGGCATGGCACTGGGTGAGCTGGTGGTGACACATGAATAGTGTAGAGTAATAGATGTGATTATGTATAAGGTGTTACAAAACAGGGAATAACCGATTCCTAGCAAAACTTTTTCGCTGCCTTTTTTCATGTATCCTTTTTATACTTTTTAAAAATACCAGCTGCATTTTTGATAAATGGACCAATAGAAATGGTTCAAAATTGAATCTTATTTATGATTATGTATATTAAAGGACCCACTGTCCTTTTCCTCCTCTTGGTTTTCCAACCTGTCTGTATTTCATAGGGTCAAACAGGTTATTTAGGTTCTCTTTGGTTTAAGACTAATATATGTAAATGATCTCTATTCTGATTGGCTGCACTATGTTGTGCGCTGTTCAGAAAGGTGTCTACAGTAGATCTGTCCTTATATCCTTAACAAGAATGGATGTAACTAAACATATACAGTCTGAATAGGATATATGTACGTGTTAGTTTTTGTGACATCACGCAAATAACATATAAAACAAGCTGCTTAGAAAATAAATGGAATATAAGTGAATGGTATGTTTTGAAACATGAACTACATCAAAATATTTTAATTTAACAAAACATTTAACACGTTTTTTGTTTAATATGGGATGTTTCATCTTTCACCTAAAAGTACCATTTCTGAATGTTGAGGTTTATTTGGAAATATAACAGCAATTATATGTATACTGTATAATATATATGTTATGTGTATAATATGTAAACGTACAGTGCATTATGTTTATCAGTACTTGCATACCGCATTTTTACTACACCCTCCTCTGTGTAGGCGACATTACAGCCTTGTATTAAGAGTTATTCAGAAAGAGTCATTGAGAATGGCTTCAGTGTGTGAGTGAGTGGTTCTCCTGGTAATGTGTATGAGTGTGCGTGTCACACAAATCTGCCTCCATCTTACCACTGCCTTCGTGCACATGTGCCTCGAGGGAAGCCTGTGTGAAGCTCTGGGCTCCAGTCTGTCCCACAGGGGAAATGGACAGAGCGATGGCCAGTCATTACCCAGATCTATCTGTACCTTCCATCCTTCCGTGCTGTCCATCTTTTCATTCTGTCTGTGCTCTCCGTCCTTTAAAAGACCAGAGTCTGAGAAAGCCTGAGAGTGTCTTGGTGTAAAGAGAATTGTGGCTGCTGATCATGGGCTGGATGAATAAATAAAACAACTCAGAAAGATGGAGATGGAGAAGAACATATGTGAGAGAGTGAGAGAGAGATCTACTGCTACTGTTTGCTTATTTGTGCTGTACATCTCTCTCTCTCTCTCTCTCTCTCTCTTCCATTCCTGCTGTAGTCTGAATAAATGTATGGTATAATCTCCATATGTTATTGTTCCAGCTCAAACCGCTCCTTTGGGTTTCCTACATATTCTAGGCCCTTCCAAGCGGGAGCAGAATTCCAAATCATGTCACAGTGTCATAATAACATATTTTTTGGAAACTTTGTTATTGTCCTTCTTTGCTGAAACTGTAACTTTGCATAGACAGGGCCAGATTTATGTATGAGAGCAGACAATGCCTTGATGCGACAACAGTATGTATTCAAAATGCACTGGATTTGATTTTCTAAGACGGGTTAACTAATGAGCTAATGGGTATTTTCAGTGTATGGAAGCATGGAAAATACAATAAAAGGCAGTGTAGAGATGGTTATTCATTATTTCAGCACTCGTTTGAGGTTTGTGCCTCCTGTATCTGCCACTGTTTTTAAGGGAGGTCTCTGAACAACATGTCTTTTGAAATTCTAATGCATATTTTACATCTCGTTTTTAAAGGTGGAGAAAATTGGCACAAAACCGACCGCTGCAAGCTGATCAAATGATCAATTAGTAAACTGAGTGAAATATTTAAAGCATGCCACAGGCTATGTCCTGGTTTCATACACAACTTGGGGGTGGAAAGTGACCAATTTGCACCTTCAAGTGACAAAAGTCCTTACTGTGTGTTTGTGTATGTGTGTGTGTGTGATGTGTGTGTGTGGAATACTGTGCTTTTAATAGTCTCAGGCATGATCTGACAGGGACAAATGGTGTTTTGGTGTTTTTCACATGTAGAGCATGATCAATTACACAGCTTTAACTGACTTACGTTATTTCTTCCAAATGAATGATTGAGGAACACTGCCTTAATTTTGTCAGAGGTCTGCGCAATGCTTAAAATCAATTCCATGAAATCATTATGGTTTCATGTACTAGGGACCACTCGTTATGAAATTAAAATGGCCCCCTTTTCTTTGTTAATTCATATCCTTGGTCATGTTAAGATCCATCCAAAAAGGATGTTTTTTCTTCATGTTATGACTTTTGCCCACCCTTAAACACCTTCTGACGTTTGACCACATGGTCTTGAAAAGGGGACTGGGAAAATATTTTAAAACCTTTATTTTTATATAGATAAAATATTTTAGAATATATAATATATATTATTTTCAGTTTGAGCTGAGTTTTTTTGGGGGACATTTTATCCACGCGAACATATTTTAGCATATGTTTCTGCTACACAATATTGACATCTCCCCATATTTAGAGCTCTGCCTTCACAAGCCTTTGGAGTGGCTCACTCAGTTTGTTTCCCCCTTAATATATCCTGCCCACATTTTAATATATCCTGCCCACATTTTAATATATCCTGCCCACATTTGTCAGGAAATTTCTCCAGATTGTCTCCAGTCCTAGTTACGAGATCTCGTCTGGCCCAGTGAGACTATGCATTATCAAGCCAAGGATGACCAAGAATTGTTTCATGGCTGTAGATGTGAAAGTATGGGTCAGGAAGCAATGTAATCATAACCTCTTATAATAAAAATGTGAAGGAAAGTAATAATAACCTATTGAAACAGACCTCTCCAATCCCTCCAGCTCAGTACTAGATTAGCATAGGAATGAATCTGTACTTCGCTGTCTGCTGTCATTTGTATTTGAGAAAGGAGGCCTATTTATTTGGCAGGGAGGGCCTGCATTTTAGCATTTTGCATGGAATTAGATCATAATCCTCCTTCTTTTTTATTTTTCCTGAAAAGATTAAATGACACTTCCCTGAAACTCTTAGCTTGATTAAAATAATAGCTGCACTGATTTCAGATTGTGGCTGCATTAAATATTTGCTGCACAGAGTGTGCAGTGCTCCACTCTCCACCGTCTTGTTTTTTGTGTCTCTCTTCGTTCCCCCTCAATTTGATATTGATCTTGTGCGTCCCATGGGTAATTTAAGATAAGATGTTTTGTGCACCCCAACAATTCTGCATTCAGAACTCTTTAGCCGGTGACCGTGGAGCAACGACTGCTTCTTTTAACCGGTCTTACAACTTTTTTTCTCATACACTCAAAGTGTACCGAACTAGTGCTGAAAAAATGGCAATGTAATGAATGGCTTCAGTACCACAATCCAAATGCATTAATGGATTACAAGGAGCAGCTGTAACATTACCTGCCGTTTTGCCTGGGCTAAGAAGCTGAATTGGAGTCTGTTCAAATGGATTCAAAACTGAAAAACCTTTTTTTATGTTATGTGTCATAAATCCATATGTAGACATTTATTCCAAGCACCCCCAACACCTCACGGTGTCCTAAACAAATGTTCTTCTCCTGGAGGCATGAGATAGTTGTCTGAAAAGGTTGGCTTAGACATTTTGAAAAGGACTATTACTACTGTAAAAGCACATATATTAAAGACTAGGGAAACCGTAAGTGATTGCATGGATGGAGGCATGAACAGACTGAGTCTCTAATTAGGAATGACTCGAATGTAGCTCTGTCTAAAAATGACTTAGAAGCTTAAAGTATTAAGCCTAGTCCTGGGCTACACAACATTTAAAATGGGGGCTTTCCTTTGAAAGGAAGATAAAGCCCATAAAAGAACTTAATTCCAGTCCAGAACCCTATTAAAATTAGGTGCCAGTGCATCCACATTTGGAACACTGGCTGAACACTGGCTTTACAGAAGTGCAATCTGAGGTAGACCATAGATGTATTTTATCTCTGGCTGTTACCATCAAAAGCAGTTACATCACTTCATTTTAATTGTTGTTAACTGTCAAAAGCAGTTACATCACTTCATTTTAATTGTTGTTAAAGAACTGTCAGATGTTTTTGAAAAATATATTGGCTCACTTAATTTTAATAGTCTCCTGTAGACGCCTGCAGATACTTTAATTTTTAATAGACTTTCTAGTAGAATCACTCTTTGGTATTAACTGTCTAGTGAAGTAGATTATTGGCAGCGTCAGGTTTAGGTTTATGATTAGGATTCCATTTAAGTTTTAGCTTATGTTTAAGAAGCAACAGGCTATATTGACAAGATTGCAGTGTAGGTAAGTGTTGGTTGGGGCTGTTTATGTCTGTATATTATCTGTCTTTGTATTACTGATATCACAGAAGGCAGGAATATACAAATGAGCATCTAATCAATCATAATGTTTTTGTCAAGTGACTAATCGCAGCTCTAGCTGAACATTAGTACGTGTTCCGAAAAATCTAGGTGTAATCTGACAAAAGTCACATTATTTTGACCATTATTTAACCATTAAGTGCACTGATTTTTAAAGGGCCAGTAAACTACATTTCCTTCTATTTCATTTTTCCCTGTTCTTTAATGGGTTTGTGTCATAAAATGTTTTCAGAAAGATTTCATAATTCATTATAATTCATTCTTACATGACCATTTTCCAACCATAGAATTAAACAGGCTGTTTTTGTTATGTTACTGTACCTATAAGGCTGATATATGTAACCAGTCACTTTTCTGATTGGCTGCCTTGTATTGCAGCTCATTCAAACAACAGCTTTGGGCTGAAACACTCCTTGGAACTACAGCATGAGCAGGCAGGGCTAAACTCCTTTTAAGGAGATATATGGACATACAGCTCCAGAAAAAATAAGAGACCACTGCAAAATGTTCAGTTTCTCAGGTTTTATCACTTATACATGCAAGCATTGAACTGGACAGCCTTAGTTTTTAAGAACTGCTGACAATATTTCTCCTAATTTCCAAATAAAAATATTGTTCTTTAAAGCATAATTTTAAAGGAAATGACAAAACATCAAAATAAGAGAAATAATGCAGTGTTTACAGAACTTGAATAATTCTAAGAAAACAAAGTTCTCTTGCACTCAAACAAAATGGCAATAATTACCTTTGACGTACTTCTAGTAGTGTTTTGCCGTCCAACAGGTCACATTGCAAGAGGAGAGTGTTGATTACAGCAGTGTTTTTATACTTTTCCTCATTAAATAAGATTTGATTCTGGTGATCACTAATCAGTACCTCATAAAGCAGAATGAGGTGCTTGTGTAGGAATTTAACAGACAGTGACATGGAATGGTTGTCATACTCATAGAGATGCTGATTTAAAAATAAATTGCAGTGGTCTCTTATTTTTTTCCGGAACTGGATGAAAATGGGCTGTTTTTGCAGATTAGTGTCCACAAATGGACTGTGTTGATGGAGCAGCATTTATGTCCAGAAAAGTGATAATATGGACCCTTTAATACATTGAAAGGCAGTCATAATATGTAATGGCATAATCACAATACTAATATTCTGTCCATGTCGGGCAGCCATAGTTTTGGTTTATATTTATCTTCATTACTGACTAATTGAGAGGACTGTCAATAATTAAAATTTCACACCAGCTCATTGAGGTTTCAGTGTGAGGTAAAGGTTACTTCCACACAGAGCTGAGTGTGGGTGTCTAGTGTAATTTACACCTTTGAGACTCAGGAGATCAAGACCATATTCAGTCATTTCATTCAGACCATTGATCTGGAGTATTGCCCAAAGCTCAGATAGTCTTCAAAGGTTCCAAGGCATTTCCAGTGAAGAGTGAAGGCCACCTAATCAGTGTCCATGTAAATTGCGAATGGAATGATATGTCTGTCCATTTTTTAAACTGTATTTAAAGAGTAAAGAGTAGACCAAACTGAAACTGGGGTCACAGGACTCTGGGTCCATCTGGTCAAAACTGAAGTACACACAACACATTAGCTGATGTTAGGGCCTTGCTATAAAAAGTGTGCACTTATCCTATGTAAGCTGATCACACAGCAATTTTCTGAAGTGACTCAAGTACAACAATTTTGCAGATTTCTGAAACTCACTGCATACCAGAGATGCTTTAAAGTAAAGCGCTTTTTGCTAAAATCAGTGGGTACAAATGGAGTTTCAAGTGTAAAGCAATCAAGTGATGAATAAGTGAGAGTCCGGATTTCCACACGTTGCAAAGACAGGTGACGTTTTATGTAACTAAGGCAAAGTGTAATAATAGTTGGTGTAGCATAACGCACTTGGAGACATTCAGCTGACCCCTCAGTACAGTTCTCACTGGTTTGTTCTCTGAAGTTACAGTGGGGGAGATGTGTTTTTTCTATAGAAGTCAGCAGGGGCAAATAGTCTTCAACTGACGTAGTATCAAGGGCAGCTGGTGGCCTAATGGCCAAGGTGTAGCCCCTGCAATCAGACGGTTTTGGTTTTGGATCCCAGGACTGCTAGGGGCACCTCTGAAGTACCCTTGAGCAAGGTACTGTCCCCACACACTGCTCCCCAGGAGCTGTGTTGCTGGCTGCCCACTGCTTCATTTGGTGAATCGGTTAAATGCAGAGAAGAATTTTGTGCTGTTCACACTGCGTGTGTGTTCATGTATGACAAAAATGGTCACTTCATTATGGAGTTCTCAGCTCTGTTTTAAATATTTTAGTTGGCAGTTTTAAGTGTTACTTGTTTGTTTGGTACCAAACTGTGTTCTGTATTTTTCTAATAAAGATGAAAGTCATCACAAACCCCTTAGGCTAGCAAGATGGCAGAGGCTAACAGCTACATGTTTATGATTAAAAGAGGAATGAATCAGCTTATCGTCAAGTCAACAGTTCTTGTTTATATGTCACATCAACTTGGTTGAGACAAATAGACCCCTGTACATCATTATATAAACACTTCTGAGGTAGCTGACATGGCTAACCGCTAACGTTATCTAGTGGGCTTCCCAGCAGGCAATGGCCGAATGTGTTTGGGGTGAATGGATAGGAGGGCTGGTGGAGGCTAGTAGCTACATGTAGCATGGAAATATCTATTTGATTAAAAGATGAATGTGTGATTGTCTGCATCAAGGCAAATTGTTCATATGCCACACTTGCTTAGTTACAGTTAGTTTTAGGGGATCAAATTCTATTTCACTCAGTGACATGCAAATCAATTCATAACTTTTCTTGAACATGTTTTTTCTTTGATATTGGTTTTTGGTTGATATTCTGTCTCTACATAAAAATGAAACTACCTCAAAAATTAGAAACTCTTCATTTTTTCATAAGTCAGCAAACTTACAAAGGCAGCAGGGGATCAAATAATTATTTCCACCACTGTACCTGCTATGTGATGTATTTCTTTACATCCCAGGACATTTTTAGAATACACACAACAATACCAAAACTTGTTGGTTAGCAAAGCAAGCACTGGGCACCACCTAAGTAATTTGTGAGCTACAGATAACATAATATTTTGCTCATGGGGTGAAGGCAGCTGATGCCAACAGGCAGAACAGGCTGATCAACAAGGCTGGTTCGGTTGTGGGTATCAAACTTGAGACCCTGGCGGAGGTGTCTGAGAGGAGAATGCTGAAGAAGCTACTCTGTATCATGGACAACCCCTCCCACCCCATGCACGCCTCTTTAATAGGCAATCAGAGCACAGAGCAAAACACTCATTGCCTCAAAATGCAGGACTGAGCACCACAGTAAAATTCTTTCTTCCTGTGGCAATAAGCTAGAAGTATCATTCTGTTCTGAATCGGATTTGTGCAATATAACTCAAGTGTTTTAATCTTTGAATTGACTCAATTTTATTGAACCTTAATCTCATCTTCAGCTATTTTATTGCATTTATGTTTATTCCTATTGCATTAACGCTAAGTAACTTTCATAAATCATTTTGCACTACTGATCTGCTGGTTACACACACTGAATTTTACACTGAGCAACGTCAGTGCTACACCGTTATGTTGTTACAATAATGTTCTTGTAATTGTGTTGCACTATTGTTTACTGTCTTTTTTGAACGTATTTTCTTCTATCTTTTATTCTTTCTGAGCAAGCTAATGGAAATATATTTTTCCTCAGGATGAGTAAATTTCTCTCTTGTCTTACCTTATCTTATTTTAGCTCATCTTGTATGTGGTGACGCCAAAGTTAAATAAGCCCAATTCTGCAAAGTAAATATTCTCAAATAATGCTTATAATGAAAGTGAGCCATTTCCCACCAGCGGCCTGGATCAATCAGCGCGTACTTCAGCATCTCTTCATTCTTAGCCAATCTTAGAGGGTAGGTTTAAATTTGGGTTATTAGCTTTGGTTGCACTGTACTCCTTTTTGAGGATCTCTTTTTTCTGGGGCCATGTTTCCAGCGCAGTGGAAATGGCGTTCTTCACATCCATTCAAAGTTTGGAGAGAAGCTTTCTGCGGGCGCTTGTTGATTTAAGGGGGTTTTATTGAGCGGCAGTCTGGCTGGGAGTACTGTTGCCAGTCTCGTTCACAGGATGCTTGTGGGTATGGACTTTGTGTTTCTCGCTTGGCTCAAAACTGTATGGGCAGCTCGCTGGGTAGAGGAAAAACTCAACTCCACCCCCCAGGGATCTGCAAAATACAAAGCCTGAAACTTTAATGCAGCCCTTTTTATTTATTTATATATGTATATTTAGTTTAGTTTTTTTTTTTCCTCCCCAAGAAAATAAATAAATACATAATTTAACAAGAATCTTTGCCATCAGGGGACTTCAGGGAGCAGTGTTCAGAGGAAAATTATAAGACAAATGCTTCAGTAGAAAACAACTGGTTTCTGGTTTTATTGCAAAGCGTTTATTGTCATGTATATGTAATTGCTGGGCATTCACTTGTAGAGTGTTTAGCGAAAAATTGCATATATTAATTAACAAGTCATTTTCTTTGCTTTGCCAGCAATGGCAAAAAATCGTACCTTGTTGATGACTACTTTTTGAATTATTTCATTTGTTTTGTTTGTTATGTGACAAATGAGTACAGTATACCAGGGGACTTAATGCCTAGAGCTCTATATTGTATAGCAGAGCCAGAGGTCCGTATTGTGTATTAGATGATTTGCTATCTTGCTATGACTGGGGACTGATATAAAGTAAAGTGGCCCCTTACAATCACGCGTGAACCCACCGCAATACACAGTGTGAACAATGTAAAGGACGGTACCTTACTCAAGGTTGTGAGGACGGTACCTTACTCAAGGTTACCTCAGTGATGACACTAGCAGTGTTGGAAATTGAACCCACAGCCTTCTGATTGCAGGCAATGCCCTAACCACTAGGCCACCAGCTGCCCCATATGACCCTAGAATTATCAAATGAACAAATTTTACTCACTGATGTCCTCTGAAGATGTTATTAACAAATATCAAGTAAACAAACATTACTCACCAATGTGCTCTAAAAGTTTTATTAAGAAACAAATATCAAGTAAACAAACATTATTTCACTGCAGCCACCTGTGTTACCACTTCCAGTCGGAAATTGTTTTAATAAAACCATGGTCTTAATGCCTTAAGAAAGCTGAGAAAAGGCCAATAATGAGTTAATGCTATAAACACCAGGATCTTTTTTACACTGTCGACACATTATTTTAATCTGATCCTTCAAAAACCTTTATAGTAGTTTAGGTTGCACACTTTATGTTGCTTGCACACTTTATGTTGCTATAATAGAATCTGTGACTATAGGCGTCTTGTTGAAATACCTTTGAGTGGCTTTTGAACTAACACTTTACTTTTGGAACCTTTATGAGACTGGGCTGGTCAGCATGTATCTAGATAGATACATACATACATATAAAATACATACCTAATGTACATACATACATACTTAACTGATCCCAATTAATTATTTTAATTGTTGGTTTTGTAATAATATTTGGTCTTAAAAGCAGTAGGGGTACAAGTTACCGAAACAAAATATGTCTACTTTTTTATTTACCATACAGTCATGATAGGGTATGCTTTGTAGGTCAGTATCAAAACACTTAGAAAAGGAAATATCAAAAAGAATATTAATGTCATGTTTTTTTTCTGTGTGATCTGCTTGCATTCTTTCCATTCTGTAACCGTCTGATCTACATATGGCAGTGACTGTTTTAACAAAATAGCTCTGGAATAATATATGATAATTAAACAGAAAGAAGAAGGACTTTTAATTGTTACATTGCAGTAGAGTACACTTGTATATATCACCTCTAGGCAGAGGGCATTAATGTTTCTTTGGGCAAGTAAATGTACATAACACTTGCTGGACTGAATGTGCTTAGACTTTTGCATGAGCTTCAGGTGAAGACTGGATGCCTTATACCTGTATGTTTTGTGTGAAAGCCATATGAGCCTATGAGATGCATATTTTGGTCAATTAACTAGAGTTTGAGCATCTTGTGGCATCTGGTTTTGCTCTGCCAGGTGCATTAGAGTCTTAAAAGATGTGTTATTGATGGACCACTTTTAAAATGGCAGTGGATACAGTGGCCTGAGTTCCGGCTGTGAGTCTCAAACAAGTGCTAAAAGAATGTTTATCACCAGAATAACACTGTTTAAACTCTTTAGATCAGATGTGTGAGGTGACATGATGCTAAAAATGCTGTGATGTGGGAGAAAAAACTTGACTAACCAACACTGATATCTCTTCATCGCTGAACTTTCGTTTTCTGTTTTGTCTTGAGCTTGTAGACTAATCCACTGTTTTACTGTGCCTTTGAAACTCGGCACATCATGAGTGCAGTTAGTGGATGAGGCTACACACAGTTTTGTGTGATAAGCTGCAATCTTTGCGATCGAATGTTAATTTCAGGTCAGTTGTATGTACATATGGTGGTCACTTCAAGGCACGTTTTTGCACCATTCCCATGAGATTTTTGAGTGTTTCTGTGGGAATTTGTGCCCATTAATTCTGTAGAGCATTTATGAGGTCACGCACTAATGTTGGATGAGAAGGCCTGGCTCACAATCTCTGTTCCAGTTCATCCCAAAGGTGTTGGATGGGGTTTAGGTCAGGTCTCTGCGCGGACCAGTCAAGTTGTTCCACTCCTTATCCAACCATGTCTTTATGGTCCTTGCTTTGTGGGGCACAGTAATGCTGGAATAGAAAAGGTTCTTCCTCAGACTGTGTACATAAAGTGGCGTTGTCCAAAATCTCTTGTTGTGCTGAAGCATTAAGACTGCTCTTCACTGGAATTAAGGGGCCTAGGGCAAACCCTGAAAAATGGGTGTGCCTCAGTACTTTTGGCCATATAGTGTATCTGATATCCCATTTGCAATGCAGTAATTTCAAATGACACAGTTTGTTTATTGTGTATGCTGAATAATGCAAGCATGCAGAGATACACTGAAGACAGTGATCACATTGCTTTTAAAACAAGTACAAGGCCTGCTTCACTCACCAACCTCTACTTGGCATGAGTAATGCAGAATGTTTTTTTTTTTTCATTGCGTCACCCGTGTTAATGTTCACGCATCCTGCACAAACAGCCCAGCAGTGTGTCCCAGAAGTGGTGCTACATCTAGAGGACAATCACAGAGCCTAAGAAGCAAGAGAAAGAGATGTTTGCACATCTTGCTTACAAGCAGTGATCATTTCAGGTGTAAGGCCTGATGTACTGCTTCACAGCGCTAACACTGTATTTATAAACGGGCAACATGTGGGAGCTGTAGCAGTGGCACTAACCGCTGCAACAGAACACTGCTGAGTTGCCAGACAGCGGTGGTATGTGTGAAACGAGTAGAGGAACTTCTTTTTAAGCCAACTCTCACAGCATGTCTTCACTCACAAAACTCACAGCATGTCCTCACTCAGCCATCCGTTTAGTGGTATGGGAGATTTTACGGAAAAGTCACTCTGAAATAGGTTATCGACAACACAGGCTGTTTATGTTTTTGGACAACCATCTAATGTCCCTCCAATTGATGTCACTTCAAAAATAAAGAAGGACATATAAACTCCTTCCACTCGCTGCATGTTCATGACAAAATAATTTCCCTTGGGATAAATAAAGTTCTTTCTTATCTTATCTTATCTTATCTTATCTTATCTTATCTTATCTTATCTCACCGCCCTTCTCCCAAACCCCTAAACTTTGACAAGTGCCTAATATAGTTATCAGTATCACTGTTGTAATACTTTGTGTCTACAAACTGGCAACTTAGCTGGTGGCCTGGTGGTTAAGGAGTTACCCCTGTGATCAGAAGGTTGTGGGTTTGCATCCCAGGATTGCTAGTGGCACCTCTGAGGTACCCTTGAGCAAGGTACCGTCCCCACACACTGCTCCATGGTGCTGTGTTCCTGGCTGCCCGCTACTTCACTTGGTGAACGGGTTAAATGCAGTAAAAGACGCTGTGGGGTGTTCACGTACAAATCACTTTACTTAACTTACTGAACCACAGATATGTGTGTAAGTTGTATTTTGACTTTTGCTCAAGGGTCAACAGTAAGTGGCAAATGTCAGAAAAGAAAATTTCATGAAGTTTCAGGAAACTGAGAGAAGGCTTGATGACACAGCCAGGCTCTTAAACTTCCAGTTGGAAAGTAAACAGACAGTAGAGCGAGTCACGCGATTGCTCCTCCAGGCCTGTTTACATACAGAGTGTCTCAAAGTGTCAGCATTGATTTGCAGAGAGGGTTTTTTTCCGTTCACCCATTCGCACCCCCTTATCCATGCTAACAGAACCGTATCCTTAAATAGAGCCGGGCCCCGATGCATGCACACCTCCGAGGAGTCTGGGAAGAGAATTATACACATTCATTTCCATTTCTGCAAGACAAGCAACTGTAGCACTACATAAAATGTAAATGTTTTTGTACATTCCGACTATATATAGTATAATTTAATTACAACACTAGAAACTGTATATCTGCTGATCAGCCACAACATTAAAATCCCTGACAGGTCGAGTAACTAATATTTATTATCTTGTTGCAGTGCCACCAGTCAAGGGATGTCATACATTAGGCAGCAAGTGAACAGTCGGTTCAGAAGTTGATGTGTTGGAAGCAGGAAAAGTGGGCAAACATAACTGAGCGACTTTGACAAATGCCATATTGTTATGGCCAGGCAGCTGAGTAGAAGCATCTCCAATATAAGATAAGATAAGATAAACCTTTATTAGTCCCACAAGTGGGAAATTTGCATTGCTATGGCAGAAAGTGGACAGAAACAAAGAGCAGCAAAACAATAGAATAAAAACTATACAACAGTAAAGTATAAAAAGTAAACTATACCATACAAATCGTACAAAAATATAATATGGATTTATATGTATTTGTATGCAGTGGTTATTACCTACCAAAGGTGATCCAAGGAAGGACAACTGGTGAACCAGCAAGATGGTCATGGGAGCAAAGGCTACCATGTCAGGTCTGATCCCACAGAACTACCATAACACAAACTGCTGAAAAAGTTCATTCTTGTTTATGATAGAAAGGTGTCAGAACATGTCATGCAGCTTGCTGTGTATGGGGCTTGGTAGCCACAGACCTGCCGGAGTGCCCATGCCGAACCCTGTCCGTTGCTGAAGGTGCCTAGCGTAGGCATTTGAGGATCAGAATTGGGCTGTGGAACAATGGAAAAATATGGTCAGATTAATCAAAAGAGATGTTTCTTGATTTGTTTTCTTTTCAATTAAAGGTTAGATGTTTGGCATTTATTTCATGCCAGGTTATTAATGAAACTAAGCTAATTAATGATAAAACCTTTTTTTCATTATAATTTTTCACCCATCTTTACCGATGGTACATCATTATGGAGCTGCATTTATTTCTGAAACACCAGTAATTAATCAGGATTCAAGATTCAAGATCAAGATTCCTTATTTGTCACATATCTAGTTATACAAGTACAATGTGCCACTGAAATGTCCTTGAGACTATGCAAAAGATAAATTCAAAAAAGTCTAAAACAGGTAGAGATACATTGAGGTAGAGAGACAGGGGAGATACAGTGAAGCAGAGAGGCAGGTGAGATACAGTGAGGTAGAGAGGCAGGTGAGATACAGTGA
>JBBPCX010090909.1:0-25113 GCA_037974365.1 Hydrocynus forskahlii | reverse complement strand
TTAAGAGGCCCGTATCACTGAAAAACTCCTTCCTCACTCTTTTGATTTAGAGTCCGCCCCCCTTTCTCTCCCGCTCCTTCTTTCTGTCCCTCTCTCTCTTTCTCTCTCTCTCCCTTTTCCTCTTTCACTTTCTATCTCCGTCTGTCTGTCTCGCATTCTCTCTCTCTCTCTCTCTCTCTCTCTCTTTCTGTCTCTCTCTCTCTCTCTCTCTTTCTAGACACTTCAAAAGTTGCTAGAAGGCTGTAAAATGTTGTGGTGATTATGTGGTTTATTCTTAAACACAAAATGGAGAAAGACTGATTTCTCTATGCGTAAGGCTTGTGTAGGGGTGCGGAGGGTAGAAGAAATATCGATATGTACAGGTGAAGAGCCAGAGCTGTACATTCATTACATGTTTACTGTACCTCCATGCAGGACCTGCTTCGTTTCAGGAGGCATGGGAAAATGAGCAATAGTACAGTACAGTACAGATACCAAGGCAGAAAGGTGCAAACATGACTATGTGTGCAACTGTATCAGAAACAGTCTGACAGCTGGGCCAAACAACTGCAAGATTTACTGTATTATTTGAAGAGCTTCACAGAAATTAAGTTGTCACATGTCACAAGAGGTGCTTGTGTCTGAAGGAACAGAGGATGCTGGGGTGACTGAGGTTTGTAAGGCAATCACGGCATCGGACTGCCAGGGTAAAGTGTTTCCCACGTTACAATGTTTACAATGTTGATAAACACATGTGGATTGACATCAGTGAACTGAGAGATCAGGCAGCGTAAAGCAAACGCCATACTTTGTTTTTACAGTATTTTTGGTTTCTCAACATTTGTGTTTACATATGCACCTGTTTTATAGTATTTACTATACTGTAATACTGTAGTACAGTACTTTACTGTAATACAGTATTTCACTATACTGAAATACAGTATTTCATTATGCTGAATGAACCCGAATAAACTACTGTTTTGCACAATGTTTCCATAAGAACCCGTTTCAGACTCTCTCTCTCTCTCTCTCTCTCTCTCTCTCTCTCTCTCTCTCTCTCTCTCCCCTCTGTCTCCCTCGCCCTCACTCTCTGTTTCTGTCTTTCTTACTGTCTTTCTTTCTCTTTCTCTCTCTTTCTCTCGATCTCTTTCTGTCTCTCTCTCTCTCTCTCTCTCTCTCTCTCTGTCTCTGTAACAGTACTTATAATAAGTTATAGAAATAAGTTAACCTTTGATATAAAACTGAAACATTTTATTTCGTTTTATTAACACGCAGCGCTGATCTACAAAAGGAAAGGAGGAAAGCCATAACTTTTAAATCTGTAGCATTTGCGCCCCTGGCGGCGCCTCGTCGTAACTGCCCCGCACCGTTGTGCAGAGGGCGAACGACGTCGGAGGAGACTTCGCACCGTCCCGACACCGTCCCCTGAACCATGGCTGGAATTAAAGGTGAGACATTGAACCGTTTTTTTTCCACTCGATACTGGATTCTGGTTTCGTGAAACGACTCCAAAATAGATTGTTTACTGTGACACGGTTGTCGCAGTTACAGCTCGTTAGCTGCGTTGCTAGTTAGCTTTAGCACTGAAGGCCGAACTGAACGCTAAAACGCTTTAAAGTCCACATTAAAATCTTTTTGAATTAACGTATAAGGTTAATAGAAGAGCTTTCATGCTAATTATTTTACTCGAATGATCTACTTGTCCTGTTTCCTGGGGTTAAACCTAACATTGAAAGTGCCAGTAGTGCTAATTATAATCATAGTAATAGTAGTAATAATATAATAATGCGGTGATTTGTTGTTGTCAATAATTATTGGACTTTTTATTATAAGGCCCGTCAGATTACAAATCCCTCCTTTAAAAGACACCAGGATAGCTCACACCGCTACACAGTGAAGATGCACAGATGGGCAGAAGAAAAGATCATGGTTATATTTTAGGTGCCCAATTGCCTCCTTTCCACAGGTTAAAATGAATGACGTTTACTCCGTATTTCTAGTTTCAGGAGGTTTATTTCTGCGGTTTATTTTCTGCCCCCATCTCCCCCTGTAGGGCTGTATCATATGACTGATCATATGAGAGCTTTCTTAGCAAGCTGGGTGCAGTTTCACACTTGGCTGATTCAGGTCCTGATCAGTTAAGTCATACCAGTCATTAAACTGTGTAGTGTTCCAGTACCTCCCAGATTGGAATCGTTTAACTGATGTACTGTAGAGACCTGTCCAGAACCTCCATCCTGGACCTCCCATACTGGAATCGGTTAACTGATATGCTGTGGAGCAGGGGTGTCGAACTCCAGTCCTGGAGGGCCATTGTCCAGCACAGTTTGATGGTGGTTCCGCTCAAACACATTCACTAAACCTGACAATTAACTGGCAAGGTGAACCAGGTGTTTCTGAGCAGGGAAATCACCAAAATGTGCTGGACCACAGCCCTCCAGGACTGGAGTTCGACACCCCTTCTGTAGAGTCTCCATCTAGGACCTCCCATACTGGAATCTGTTAGCTGATGTACGGTAGTGTCTCCATCCAGGACCTCCCAACCTGGAATTAGTTTACTGATGAACTGTACAGTTTGCATCCAGTACCTCTCAGACAGGAATCAGATAGCTGATGTACTGTAGAGTCTCCATCCAGAACCTCCCAAACTGGATTTAGATAAATGATGTACTGTAGAGTCTCCATCTAGGAACTCCCAAACTGGAATTGGTTAACTAATGTGTTGTAGAGTCTCTGTTCAGGACCTCCCAGACTGGAATTAGTTAACTGATGAACTGTAGAGTCTCCATCCAGACTATCCCACTTTGTGCTGACATGAAGACATGATGCTAGCTTTTGTCTCTCCACAGAACGCTGAACTGGTCAATAAATGTGATGTGTGCATTAGGAGCTCTCTGTCAGAATATTGCGCCACCTACAATCAATCTTGGACTAAATCTCAGCCTTAGACTTAATTTAAGTCTAGAAAACTCCTAACTTCACAACACCAATTTCTGTTTATTTACATGTTCCTATCATTAACCACTGTGCAACGCATTATGAGCTGCTATTGGAATGGAAGGTGCTCTGTGAAGAATGTTATTGTCATTGTTATTGCTTTTATTAAAGTCAAAGTTTTCACTGACCCGCCATAAAGGATGAATACACATGACTGTAACTATATTGAGCCGCTCCTTCAACCCTCGACTAGTCGGATTAGGTGTGTTAGATTAAGGCTTTCAGGTGCAGGATTTCACTGTACTGGTGATATTCAATCTTACTGTGCTCTTCCTGAGAGCTGCGATAATAATGTCTGATTTGACTTTTTTTTAGATTGGCATGGTTTGTTTTGTTTCTTTTATGATAAAACCAAAGGGAACCTAACAGCACTGCAGCACTGATACAGTTGCCTCACTGCAGCACTGATACAGCCATCTCACAACTCCACTCAATCCTTCTCCTGGCTGTGGTTCACAGGGTAGAATAACCTCTACTGTTCTCTCTCTTCCAGCACTGATCAGTCTTTCCTTTGGTGGAGCCATCGGCCTCATGTTCCTGATGCTTGGCTGTGCCCTGCCTGTCTATAAGTGAGTGATATGTGTGGAAATATTTGCATGGGTCTTCGTAGTGTCGTGTTCCTATATCGTATTAATTATGCACAGAAAATCAAATGTCTTATGTTTTTTTAAGAGCTTAAAAGTTAAAAATAAGAATCAACAGTGTTTATATGTGGAAACTAAGCTGCAAACTAAGCTTTTTGTTTATAACCCTGAATATATTTACATATATCCTCTTGTTCAAGCCATACGGCAGTCTTGTGCCTTCACCCTGTCATATTTGTAGTGATAAGCGGTGTTGCCGCTGCCAAGAGGGGTGTGCTGGATCTGGACATCAGTAAGGACTTTGATGAGATTAGCTTGATGCAGTTGCAGTCAAATCCTCACAGCAGTGTTCTAACATTAGTGCATTTCAGCATCAGCCTAGAATTTGACTCCGCATCACCATGCAACCAGTTAAAAGTATGTCAGATGTACAGTGTTACATATTCTTTCTATGTTATAAAGGAATATATGTGTGTATATACATATATATATCTGACTGTGACGCATGAGGCCTGGACGTCACAGGGTTTACTGTGTGTGTAACCCCCCCACTTTTACGCAGATCAGCAGTCGCGATTTGAAAGTAGCCAATCCCAGCACGATATTTATTTTTCCTTGGTGGTGATTGGCTGCTGCCCAGAATTTCCCCCTTGGAGCGTCTTGAGTGTTCTCTTGATTTTCGTTTTGTTCTTCTTAAAGCCCTGTATTTTTATTACTGTAAATTAAGAGAATTTATTACTGTATTTAACGGCTTATGCTAATGAAAACGACAGCGCATACCAAAGAAAACGCATGTGCATGAATTACAGTACAGTATGGATAGGGGTAACATCAGTATTTACATGCTAGCACTGCTGGAGTTCAGTGTATACTGTACAGTACGGATATGGGTTTATCTTTACATTTTCTTTAAGGCTAATGAGTTTAAAATGAAAATAAAGTGTTTTGGGAGCATGTTTGGGGGCATATTTAGGCTTTACACTCAACACAACACAACAACGCAGTTTTTCACTATACACGGGTGCTCTTGGAATGTAAACCCCGCGAAAAGCAGGGGGTTACTGTATATACACTACCAGTCAAAAGTTTGGATACACCACCTCATTCAGTGATTTCCTTTGTTTTTATTATTGTAGATTAATATTGAAAACATCACCTATTGCTCTGATGACAGCTTTGCGCACCCTTGGCATTTTTTCAGTCAGATTCATGAGGAATCAGTTGTGATGGTCGGGTTGGTACACAGTCAGTATTCCTATTCGACTACGGTTCCACCCCGCATTATGGCAAGAACCACTTAACTAAGGAAAAAGAAACAACAGTCCGTCATTACTTTATAACAAAACAAATTCTGGTTTGTTTAACTCTTTTGTTTGCTGCATAATTCCACATGTTCCTTCATCATTTTGTTTGTTTTCAATATTAATCTACAATGTAGAACATATTAAAAACAAACAAAAAGCATTGAATGAGAAGGTGTGTCCAAACTTCTGACTGGTAGTGTATATAGTTGTTCTCTCAAATGCTTTCCAGGGATTTAACAAGAATAAATATCTGCAGTTTATGAATTAAGTGGATAAGTGGTGTAAACCTATAGTGGGCAAAAACATTTTACTGGTAGTGGATGTGCTACATCAGACTCCTGTATTTCAGGGACACTGTTATAATGGAAAATTCAGTTTTCCATCGGTTTTTAAGGAAGTGCAGAGTGTCTCAGATCTCCTGTTCTTATCGTTTTGTGTGCGTTTGTCTTCCCCTAGTGAATACTGGCCTCTCTTTCTGCTCTTCTTCTACATCCTGTCTCCCATCCCTTACTGCATCTCGCGACGGGTGGTGGACGACACTGACTCGGCCAGCAATGCCTGCAAAGAGCTGGCCATATTCCTTACCACGGGGATCGTCGTGTCAGCCTTCGGGCTGCCTATCATATTTGCCCGTGCTAGTGTGGTAAATTTTTCTTCTTAAATAGAAAACAAACTTTATGGAAAAAGTTTTACCTCGGTCAGGAACATTCCAGCACCTATAGTACTGTGCAAAAATCTTATGGTGTGTGAAAACAGCCCCTGTTGTGTTCTCTTGCTTTTTACTCTGCTTAGTCTCTCTCCCTCCACAGACACAGATGGGTTGTGTATTCAGCACCATTTGTTGAGTGAATAATTCATATTTGTGTGTCCAGATCGCCTGGGGAGCCTGCGCTCTCGTTCTGACGGGCAACATTGTCATCTTCGGCACCATCCTGGGCTTCTTCCTTGTCTTTGGATCAAACGATGACTTCAGCTGGCAGCAGTGGTGAAGGGGAGGCAGAGAGCGACGTCCGTACTGTTTTTATTATACACACCCTTATTAAGACTACTGTTGTTTATTATTGTCATCTTTATTATTTATTGCGACCGTCTGTCTATGTTGTCTGTGCAATAATTTGTTGCGAGGCTCGGTCTGACCTAAGAATGTTTTTTTTTTTTTTTCTTTTCTTTTTTAAATTTTGTTTTCCATTCTGTGCATTAGCTTCCCTTGTAGACTGTTCCAGTCGGCCATCAATGCCTCTCCTCATCGCAGCATCTGCAGAATGTATAATGCCGTTACAATAGACCAATCTGGACTTAATGTTGAGGCTTGGGGGGCTCAAAACACTACTCTGTACAGATGTAGAGGAGATAAAAGGGCCCATTAGACTCCTATGGGTTAGTTAAAGGGACAGTCTAGCGAAAAATCAAATTTTTGCTATCCTATGGTTGATCAGCCAAGGCATTCACTGTTTGAAAATTCACGTCTTTGGTTTTGCTCTGAAGCTACAAGGCCAGAAGTAAGAAAAGCATAATTAGCATCTGTATGCCTAAATCATCGAGTTGTTAAATGACTCATATTCTTAATTTTTCTGTATTATTTTTATTCCTCTTATAACTGTCGGCTGCTTTTATTCACCAAAACCATCATAATGCATTTTTAAAACCTTTCTCGATTTCTGTTCACTCCTTAGAATTAACATTGCCCTGGTCAAATGACATGTTTAAGTGTATGCACTCACTCTGCAAGGAATAGGTCTTAATATGGCTTTTATTTCTGCAAATTTGAACATACTAGAACAATAATAACATGTGCCATGATTTTTTCACAGACTACACGGTACATTTATTTAATTAGTTTTTCCCCCAGTATGTTAAATTCAGCAAATAAGTGAACAGTAATTTGGCATGAAAGTTTTTCTCTGTAGAGGATGACACTATGTGTCATTTAACCAAACCTTTGTGTACATATGTAAATGACCCCTGTTCTGACCCCTTGCTGCGCTGTATTGTACCTCAGTCAAAAAGCAGTCTGGTTTATGCATTCATCAAGAGCAGGCAGAGCTAAATTTTTATGAGAGAAACTTTATATGTAAATGAGTCATTATAATGTCAAAAAATGAATTGGGCTTAATGTAAAAAAAAAAAAGTGAGGAAACATTGCTTTTAAACGAAATGGGTCCTATAAGTTATCCTAATAGGCCTTTTTATGTGGTTTCTAGGGCTGCACGACAGAATATCAATATATTAAAAAGGTTTAAAGTATGTAAATATTTGTTCCCCCGTTCACACAGTCTGGATATGAAAACTGCTGCAAAAATATAGCCTGTTTTTAGGGTTTTCACAAAACCCACATAATTGCTTTAGTCTATAAGGAGTGTCACAGCTCCCTTGCTTTAGAATAAGCTGCATTACAGTGCAGCCAATCAGAAAACGACTCATTTACATATATCAGCCTTAAAGGCACAGTAATAGAAACAGCTTATTCTGTGGCTGGAAAATGGTCATGTAAGAATGAATAATGAATTATGAAACCCATTAAACAAGGAACAAAATTTACAGGAAAATGTAGAAAACAGGCTCTTTAAAAACACTTTGGCCATTCAGTTCCTTTAATGGTTAAAAATCTGCCAAAATCTTTTGTTGGATTACATAAAGACTTTAATTTATCAGAACACCCAGTACGTCATTTGGAGCTGTGATTGGTCACCCTGTCAGCACTAATTGGTGAGAAGCTCATTTGCATATTGCAGCCCTGTGCGATGTCAGTATTGCAGAGACTGATACTGCGATAATGAACAGAATATATTGTGCAGCCCTGTTTCTAACACTTTGACACTGTTCTCTATACACGTGGGTGGATTTGCTGGTTATGAGTGGCGATGTGGTAACCGGTATAGTTAAAGAGCTGCCGTGCAAAGCTTAAGGATGTTTTGGCTGATATGGGATTAGTGTAAATTTGACTTTTTGCTTCAAGAGGTACTCTGTTACAGCATGTCCTCCTCAACAAAGGGTGAGTCGTTCTCAGTTTGGGGATTCGCCTGTCAGTCTGTGTTGACTGAAAGCTCTTTAATGTGAAGCATATCTGTCTCCCATCAGCTCCAGTGTCCCCTCAGTGGACATACTGGTGTCTGAACCTTTTTTTATTGCTGAATATTTAAAACCATAAATGACTGAAGTCAAAAACACTGTTCATTGCCACTGCACAGAAGAGGGTTCCCTGCTGCTAATGTAGTCTAAAACTGTGACCGTATCTAAAAGACACTGCGGCGCCATATCCGCTGACCTGTGATGTGTACTGCGCACTCGTCCTAGTGTACACCACACTTAGTTCACCAAGAAATTACATTTCTGAAGGTCTCTGGTGATTAAAGCGAGTCAGATTTTTCCACTGTGTAAGCAGAAGCACTGATGCCGGTTCCGTTACAGGTTTTTTTTTTTATTTAATTTTTTGTTGTTCGACTATTTATTTGGTTTTCCAGCAGTGTAGCAAGTTCAAGTAGAGTTTAAAGGTCAATTCCACTGCTTTTTTGCAAAATTTCTCCACAATTCAATGTTTGATATGTAAACAGAGTGAGTTTGGTGTAGTTATCTCTAGAGTGATGGTGAATGAAAGCAGATGTCTTCAACATGTCCTAAGTGTTTATATGGAATGTTGATGATGGTAAAATAGTGGCAAATCAGTTTTCTTTGGGGTCTATTTAGTTTTAGGATCAAAAGCTTTTCAGAGTTGTGATACAACAGCATCTCAGGCATCATACGGCACATCCGTAAACATTTCATGGAATAATTGTCAGTAAGGGAGCATTTAGATTCAGACGTCTGGTTCCATTCACCACTGTGAACAGTACTGAACCACTTAACCATGTGGTTTTGGAGAAATTTTGAAAAATGAGTGAAATTAGCCTTTAAAACTAAGAGTAAGTGATTGTACATTGGTATGTTATTTTAATGTATTTATTATGCAGTCTTTAGGTTACATACATTGTAGATAACCAAGTGTTATGTTTCTGATCCACCAAAGGGCAACTTCTCGCCCAGTTACAACTTTGCAGATTCTAACCCAGACCTGTCCTGGTGTTGATGGTGAGAGAACGACCCGACCCCTCTGTTCAGCCAACGGACTGTAAATTAAATACATCTGATTCAAATCACAGCAGAGGGTTTATGTGGATGTCCCATGCATTTCATAACCATGTACAAAACAAAATGTGGTCTTTTTTCTTTCTTTCTTTCCTTCTTTTCTTTCTTTTTTTTTTTAAATAAATGCCATTTTTTGAACAAATACTGGATTTTTTTGCGTGTTTTATGTTCAGTACAACTAATTATGGAAATTGAGAGGGGGGGTTTGTGACCTGTAGGTCACTTTGGTTAAATTATCATTTTTCGGGTACTGAAAGCTTTTTAAAAATGGGGCTCTCATGATCTCAACCCTTACTAATTCATTAATTATATATACCAATTGTGGATCAGGGTTGGACAGCTGTACCGTGACCACAACTTCAATGCAAAGTTTTTGTGACTTAAAAATATAACGCATTTGGGTAAGGAGCTGCTCCTTGTCTGGACAGGCATGGAGACCTCAATGCTCAAGAGAAGGCTGGGCTCCGCCTGCTGGATCAGTTATGCATCGCCATACATGTTCTAAGTAGGGGTGGGTTGTATGGCCCAAAAATGATCTTTCTCGGAATTTTAATGTTGATGATATCACAAAATACAAAATTGTCTTTTTTTAATGAATGAAAAAAACATACAACTTCAACAGGCCATCAGGAAAGTAATCATTTGCCCCCAGCATATCCAGTAAAAGCAACAATCTTTTATTTCTCTTGTTCTTACAGTAGCTCAGATTGAGATTCAGATTCTGAATAAAATAGTCCAGCAAAATAATAAACTCCCACATATAAAGCGCACTGCACGGTTTGTAAATACAATTTCCCTGTAACTTGGGTGCATCGTGGTAACAAAACAAACATTAATATCACAGTTTAAAAATTCTTCGGCTTAGTTCCTTGGCTTGAAGACAACAGTAGTTCAGTTTAGTGTGTAACTCGCCTCTGAAAGCCTCTGAAATGCCATGCTCAGCCTATTTACTCTGTTTACTTGTTTTGTTTAGAAGTTCCTGTTGCTGAGCTCTTCTCTCTTCTCATTGAACGATGTGTTTATTATTCAGGTGGCTGAATAAACTTGGAATAAGCAGGGTAAATACAGTAATGAATTAATTTAATTTACTGTAATAATGATACACTCGAGCCGTTCCACGGGGAAAATTCTGGACTGCAGCTGCGTCAAAGGGCAACAGCCAATCAGCAGCAAGGAGAAATAAATAGCGTGTTCGGATTGGCTACTTTCAAACCTCCTGCCTCTGAGTACAGGTATTTCACCATCCCCGAGATGCACTTTCTTTGTGTTCTCTGGACAGTACCAAAACATTTATAGTTATTTTTTATATGTAAATGTAGATGAATTTACGTTAATATTTTTGGTACAAAATTAGCAAATTATATTTTCTTAATAATTTAGCACTAAAATGCATGAAAAAATTATATATTGTCTTGGAAAAAGCTGTGACATCCGGCCTCGGTTTCAGCGAACAATTATTAGTTCGGTTCTCAAAAAAATTCTGCAATGGACTAAAAATGTAATTGCTGATCCGTGTTAAAGTGGGGGGTTCGCTGAAACCCGCACTAAAGCAGAAACTGCAGATATCCTCCTGTACTCAAAGGCGAGAGGTTTGAAAGTAGCCAATCCGAGAACGTTGTTTTTTTCTCCTTGCTGCTGATTGGCTGCTGCCCTTTACATTTTCTTTCAGGGTAATGCATTAAGCTGAGTTCAAAATGAAATTTAAATGTTTTGGGAGCATATTTGGGGGCATATTCAGGGATTACACTATAAAAACAGGTTAAAAAACATTTTTTAAACCACATCACAACACGATATATACATATACAGATATATAGTAATTGCTATTTCAGCTACTCATTTTATCAAAGCCTTTACTTAGCCACTCAATATAATGACTTATTTTCCTAACATTTTGACTTAGGTCCTCAAAAAAAAAAAATGCTGAAATAGATGGACATATGTAAATGTGTTTTTGGTGAGATCACAGAATGAATTCATTTGTTTTTGCGCTTTAGTTTGTTTTGGTTATGTTTAGAAAGAAATTGTTTAAATATTATGCCAAATTCTTTATATATATATATATATATATATATATATATATATAGTTTTGGCTCTGTAAAGATGGGGGTGGGGGTTTTATAGGGAGAGACTGGACTGTCAGGTCCAGGCATGCTCTGATTCATGAGGGACGCTCCAGCTGCAGCTGCACACTCATCTGCATAAACTTTCATGGCCCTGGAGAAGGAGCAGGACAGTGCTCTTCTCGTCCTGAATTACACAAATCGGTGCCCTTGGCCAATGGGACCAGCCCCGGCAGGTGAGAGAGGACAGGAGAGGACGGGAGAAGACAGGAGAGAGGGAGAAGGAGCGGTTGGAGGGGACAAGGAGCACTGAGTTTTCTGTGATGAGGAGGTTTTTCAGGGTGACGGGCAGAGATGAAGATTACAGCCAGGTCCAGTACCTCACAGCCAAATGCGGCCGGCTGGCACACGAGAATGGTGAGGAGACTCTGTGGCGTAGTGAGGGAGATAGAAACGGACACAAAGATATATTTTACACTTCATTTTCCTTTCAGTTCTATGCAGAGACGGTAAGAGGACCGGCAGGGGTGGGTTCACAGGTTCTCTCCTTCTCAACTTGGAACAAAGTACAGGAATGTGGGAAACGTCCAAGAGCCAGAGGGACACCCGGACAACACATCTGGACATAGATTGGACACTTCTGTTCTCAATCCTCCTACATCCTTCTCTGTTTCTGGCAAATTATGTATTTATATGTATATATAATTTGTGAAGAAAATAAGTAATATTGAGGCATTTTAAGAATAAGTCAAAATTTGATAAAATAAACCTTTTTAAAGGCATAATTCATAATTTTAAGATAGCAAGCCAACATAAAAAATATTACCAAGATTACTAAGATTACTATAAGATACTCAGTCAAAAGTTTAAGATACTGGTGCCAGAAATGGAGAAGGAGGGGAAAAAATAATATAAATTATATATATACAGTCTTCTGTAGTGTCTGATTAAGGTGCTACACAGGGCAAAAGAACAAAGAACAAATCAGAACAAAGCTCATTTACATATAGGAATCTTTAAAGTATGTGTCAAAAACTGACAGTTAAGTAAAAGGGACAAAAATTATTCATTTTAGATTAGATTCGATTTAAAGTAGATTATGTTACATTAGATTAGATAACTTTCATGTAGGAATGAATTAGGACTGCTCCATAAACATCATAATTGTGTAAAATGTAAAATGTGTGTGTGTGTGTGTGTGAGCTGAGATAATAACTGCTGACAGACGTGGGTCATGAGGTTGCGTGGTTAGAACAGATACTTCTGAGATTTGACTCTGAAGGTATTTGCCCTTCAGGTAACTTTAAAGGGCCCATATCCCACACTTTTCACACATTTTATTTTTTCACCTGAGCTCCACCTTTAACGTTGGAACAGTTTTATTTACGAAAAAACAGCATAATTTATTTTATCTTCCAATCTTTCTTTATCCCTTAGAATGCAGACGTTCTTTCATTCCATCTACTCAATATGCAAAAGACGACAGTTCAAAAAGCAGAAAATTTAATTTTTGCACCAGCAAGGTGATTCAAAGCCAAATATAAACGTACTTTTGTGTGTTTGTGTGTGCGTGTGTGTATGTGTGTGTGTGTTTGAATGTGTGTGTATGTGTGTCTGTACAGCAGTGCTGGAGAGAGAATGTGTGGCCTCCAGAGAGAGAGAGAGGGCTCTGCAGGTGGAGCTGGAGTCTTTGTCTGTGCAGCTCTGTCAGAAAGAGCACATCTGCCAGGACCTGCGCCTCCGACATGACCAGCTGCTCGATTCACTCAAACAGAAGCGGGTACTGCACCACATTGCACTGCATTCCACCACTGCATCTTTTTAGCCCACTTTTACATTTAGTCTTTCATTTTTAAGGAACTTAAAGTGACATTTTCCCTCAGTAAAAGTGATTGTTGCTGTTGGGACAAAAATGGTACCTCCAAAACTTTACAGAAGAGGTTAATGGACATTAATGGAAAAGGACTGTGTAATAATTAATATGAGAACTTTTCAATTGGCCCATGCATCCTTGTATTTTCAAATTGTGTAAAAATAAAAGTAAATATAACAGGTTTTGTCCCACCAGTGACTGACAGCAAACCAAAACTACTGATGCTAAACCCTAAGCTACTGACAGGAAATCCCAAACTACTGGTGGCAAAGCTCAAACTACACATGCCAAACCTTAACTTGCTAATTGCAAACCACTGATGGTTTATCCTAAACTCCTGATTTAAAATAAATTCCCAAATACCAGGGGTATCATTTTTTTTTTGGCCCGCCACCACCCCCCATCTTCGGAGGACAACTTTATTTTTAATTTGTAGTTTCATTTTACAAACAGTCATTAAAGCCACTCTGAGCTTACCCCTCACCCCGCAGTGGATAAAATAAAATAAAGCAGAAACAAGACATACAGAAACAAATTTATAACACAAAAAAGTTTATAGTAACCTTTAAACAAACAAACAAACAAACAAACAAACATAAAACAAACACAAACTAAAAAAGCAAAATAAAACCTCAAACAAATTTTACACAACAAATCAAAACAAATGTTTTGTATTTTCTATGCCCTTGCATGTGTGTCTAAGTGTAAGCCGTTTTGTCACTGGAAGTGGAGGGTAATTAACGCTGCTTGGGGCGCAGGAGCACCACACCCCCCGAAGGCACGAGAGGCAAGGACCCATGTCCAAGACACAGCCACACGCCCAACCCTAAAAGGGAGCCCGCAGAGGACCAAGGGGTCAGTCCCTCCCCCAGTACAAAGAGGTCTGCAGATAGACGCCCCCCCCTGGGGAATGGACCCAGGTGGCCTAAGTGAAGGAGGTCCCCTGGCTCGGCCCAAGAACAACCCCCCAGAGCTTACACATGCAGAGAAACAGACTGTAGAACTACAAAGTGCACCTGTATGATCAGTAGATTACATGGACAGTGACTGTAGATGCAAGGTGCCTAACAAAGTGGCCAGTGAGTGTATGCTGTGTATGTGTGTGTGTGTGTGTGTGTGTGTGTGTGTGCATGTGTGTGTTGTAGGAACTGGTCCAGTTCCTGGAGCAGCGGGTGGTCTCAATGGCGGAGGAGAGCGTGAGGGAGGCAGCTCTGTTGAGCCTTCAGCTGGAACAAGTCAGCTCTGAAATTCAGCTACTCCAGAGCTCAGAGACTCAACTGCAGGTCCTGGTGGACCAGCTGCACCAGGAGGCCAACCAAAGGGGCAAAGAGGCAAAGGCCGAGCTGTGCGAGGAGACACAACTCAAGACCAAGCAAATAGAAGATCTAGAGAGGAAGCTGGCCAGGTAGGAAAGGTGTAACCACTTTCTGATTGGAAGGTAAATACTCTTGTCAATTTTTGGGCTCAGCATTCAAAATCCGAAAGAAAAGAACTCCAACTCAGGTTTATGTGCTAAAATAAATAATTGCAAAGGCAAAAAATAAAGCCCTAAGAATGAACAAATCATATGTTGGACGGTGATATGGCTTTTTCTGCTCACTCAGCAAGTCCTGTGAAGTGGAAGAGCTGCAAAAGACCAACCGTACCCTGCAGCGGGAGCTGAGCGAGCAGAACAGTACCCACCAAAGGACGGTGGAGGAGCTGCAGCGGGAGAATGCGGGGAGCGTGCAGAAACTCAGAGAGACGGCTGAGCAGTTTGAATGGCTCTGTGAGCAGCAGAAGAACTTGATGTGCTGCGTCAAGAGGTGACAGGAAATCATTTAATCAAATAATTCTGCATTTAAAGGCAAAAATGTGATTTTACCCTAAATTTAATCTATTGGCCAAGTTGTGTTTAATGTCTGAAGTTAAGTCTTAGAACTGGAGCTATTAGGCTGTTGCCTCACACAATCGTCTAAATATTTATTAATATTATGTATTATTCAATGTTATTGTTATAAATAATTATATTATTTACTAAATATAACCATTTATTATTATTAGTCTGTTTATTACCAATTACCCGTTCGAATACTATGATTACTACCACTAATAATAATAATAATAATAATAATAATAATAATAATAATAAAGTTAAGTGTGTGTGTGTGTGTGTGTGTGTGTGTGTGTGTGTGTGTGTGGTGTGTTTAGGTTTAAAGACTGTCTTTCAGATGAGAAAGAGACCCTGGTTCTGCAGGTGAAAAGGTTACAGGAGGAACTTGCGGAGCTGAATAAAACCTCCAGCTCTGAGATGATGGGTGCAGGAGAGAACACCCCGCAGCACTGTGACAGGTCAGATCAAACAAACACATGGAGGGCAGCATATTCTAGCACAGCCACCCCTGTTTTAGCACATATTTTCTTTGTAAATTTTTGGAATCGGTCTTTTGCTCAGTCTTTTTCTCTTTGTAACCCAGATGGGATATGGATACGCTGGAGGATCCGCAGGTGGAAGTAGACAGGTGGAGAGTGAGGTACACGGAGCTCTTCAGCAAACTCACTTCACATCCGGTACGTAGTTGTGGAACATTTTTTTGGTCCACTCATCATAAAATGATCGCACAATGAAAAGAGAACCTAGTGTTTTCATATGTTGTCTTTAATAGGACAGGGATAGAACCTGCTATTCTGGGTTCTCAGGGACAGTGGTGTGAGGACAGATATTTAAAACCACCATGAAGTCAGGAGACTGGAGTCCTGCACTGTCTCTACAGCTCTCTCCTTTACCTGCCTCAAATTTCCTCTGTGTTGCATCAGACCGCAACCTGGCACCTACTGCTTCTCTTTCACTGTGGAAAACCCCAAACTACTGAGGACGAAGCCCAAACTATTGACAACAAACCCCAAACTACTGATAACAAACCCAAACTACTTCAGACATAAACTACTGAGGACAAACCCTAAACTATTGACAAGAAACCCTAAACAACTGAGGACATAGCCTAAACTAATGATGATTATTCTAAACTACTAATAACAAAGCCTAAACTACCAGTGACAAACCTAAACTACTGATGACAAAGCTCAAACTATTGAACCCAAACTACATATGCCCTAGACAGAACCATTGATGGGAATCCCCAGACTACTGACAGGAAACCATATCTATTGATGCAAAAACCTAAACTAATTTTGAAAAACTCAAAGTATTGTCAGGAAATGCTAACCTTTTGACAGGGGTCCAGCACTCATGCAGAAGAGTTACTCAAACACTTAAAACAAAACAGAACAAAAAACATATAAACATAAACATTTGTTTTCTTCTTCTTTATGTGCGCATTGTCAGGTTTTAGCAGAACTCATTTAAACCAATACCACTAAAAACAGAGGTTTCTCTGATTTATGTTTTACTCAGGCTTTGGCAGTACACATAAAAGTGTTATTGAAGTGCACTGACCACCCAGTGGGAGCTGGAGAACTTGTGGTGGCTCAATGGTGAACCTGTGGAGCTTCCTGAAGTTTGTGTTGATTGAAACCTTCCCTTAACCTTATAAACAAGACAGACCCAACAAAAACCCTAGGGCACATCATCATCGGGCACAGGATAAAGGGTTTAGGGGGTTAATAGAACAAGTGTTTTCACAAATATGAGTTCATCATATTTCCAGGTGATGACAGTCATCAAACACTGTTTTGTAAACACCAAGACCACCAGAGTGTAAACTTAGACCATCAAAATGTGACCTGTGAACATCAGAATGTAAACATAGACCACCAGAGTATATAACCTTAGAGTGCTAACTAAGACCAAAAGAGTGTAACTTTAGACCATCGGAGTGTACACTAAGACCACAAATGTGTAAACCCAGACCACTAGAGTGTAAACTTGGTCCAACAGAGTGTAAACTTAGGCCATCAAAATGTAAACTAAGACCACCAGGGAGTAACTTAGACCACCAGAATGTAACCTTAGAACAGAAGTTTAAACTTAGACCACCAGAATGTGACCTTACACCATCAGAGTGTAACCTTAGACTACTAGAGTGTAAATGTAGACCATCAAGTGTAAAGTTATACCAACAGAGTGTAAAGTAACACCAGGGTTTAAAAATAGACCTTCAGAATCTAAACATAGTGTAACCTAATACCAGCAGACTGTAAACCTAGACTTTCAGAGTGTAAACCTAAAACAAAGCATAACATTTAGGTCCAGCTCAATTTTTTGACATTTTTGGTGTTTATTATGTTATAAAACATCCATCCATTCTTCCGCCTATCCCAGCCAGGGTGGGATGGTGGGGGAGTGCTGGGCAACACCCAGGACAGGTCACCAGCCCATCACAGGACGCACACACACACAGAGCGGCCATAAATATTGCACATAGTACTGTTTGTACAGTCCTGTGAAAAATCTTGATCCCCTTCATTTCTTCATATTTTGCTTCCAAAGAACCAAATGTTATTGTATTTTAATGTAGTCTTAAGGAACAGCTCTCCAGGCTGCCTGATAGACTTTCAAAGGCTCTTATTTTCAGTCCAGTTCCTGAACCTGACCAGTTTTCTGTTTATTAAGCCATACAGGGGACTTTTGAGCAAAAAGACTTTTGCACTGTACTGTAAATCACCAGCAGCAGTGGGATGGAACCGTGCTGGGTGTGCTGAGGAACTAACGGCTGAGAACACTATGCAGCTGCGGATGTCTGGCAGTGTGTGTGTATTCGTGCGTGCGTGTGTGTGTGTGTGTGTGTGTGTGTGTGTCTGTGGTGTGTATACACTTATCAGAAACAACATTAAAGCCACTGACAGGTGTAGTGAAGGACACTGATTACAGATAAACAAATGCACAAGAACATGCAACTCACACACACACACACACACACACACACACACACACACACACACACACACACAACAGCTGGAGATGTGTTAGGGTTTCTTTGCAGAAGCTTGATATGTTTATCTGCACAGCTGAGCAGAGTCACACAAACAGAGATTTAGAAAGAATGTTTGTGTGTGTGTGTGTGTGCTTGCGTGATAGATATAATGTTTCTAAAATGTCTGGTGAGGAAAAATGACAGAAATCTAAATCAGCACATCTAAACATGAAACAGGTTCTACCCCACAACCCCTCTCCACTCGCCCGCCCCACTACCACTCCCTTTCCCTTTTCTTTTCTTCTCTCGCTCCCTCCCGACGCCCCGTTCTCGTTTCCTTTTCAGTGAAAATGTGTAAAGCAATGAATGCTTTTAGCCACCAGAGGGCGCTGCTGGATCATTAATATATTTTCAAACCGAGCCATAAGCGTGTTTTTAATTACGGCACTGCCATCCACACTACACACTACACAAACACACATATACACACTAACTCACTCTACATTCACTATGCACTAATACTACACTCACTACACATACACACGCACTCATGCACACACCACACACACACATACACTACACTCACTGCACACACATGCTACAATCATTACACAGTCATACTACACCTTTTATTAACAATTCAGTAATCATCCTGTTCCAGTAATATCCCACGACTGCCAGTGGCACCACTGAGTACTTTTGAGCAAGGTACCGTCCCCACACACTGCTCCTTGGGCACTGTTTAGCTGTTTGCCCGCTGCTTCACTCAGGTGAATGGGTTAAATGCAAAGAAAGAATTTCACATTGTTCACACACTGTGTGCTGTGCTGTGGTGTGTTCAGATGTGACAATAAGAGCCGCTTTATTGATGATAATAATAAGAATAATAGTACCTAGATGCATTTACACAAGAAAATAAAAAGTCTTATTGCTTAGTTGCTATAAAAGCACTATTTGAAAACGCACAAACATTGGTTTTATGGGCAAAAAAAAGTTTTGTTAAAAAAAAAAAAATACTCGCAGCATGGATTTGAACCAGCACTCTTCTGATTCTCTTAATTCGATCAGCTTTTTAAATGATCAATCCTCTGATCAACCTAATCAATAATACACTGCATATTAACAGACGTTTTGACGTTGGAACCAGGCCAATATTTTAATTAAACCACAACAAACAGTGACACAAGACTGACTTGCTGATCTGCGTTTTGTCACTTTGTAGCCACCATAGTCGTGATGTCACAATGCTTGCTCTCCCATATAGACTGTTAAGGTGACTCGTCTGCTGCTTTCTCTCCCCATACAGTATGGAGGTGACTCGACCATAAAAATCAGGTTTTTAAATGATCAATCCTCTGCTCCGAATCAATTTAAGTGAAAAGTGAAAGACACCATTCTGTCATACGTGAGCACACCACAGCACACAGTGTTAACAGCACAAAATTCTTCCTCTGTATTAAACTCATTCACCGAGTGAAGCAGCGGGCAGCCAGGAACACAGCGCCCGGGGAGCAGTGTGTGGGGACGGTACCTTGCTCGGGGTACCTTAGCGGTGTCACTAACAGTCTTAGAATTTGAACCCATGACTTTCTGATTGCAGGGTGAACGCATTAAGCACTAGGCCACCAGCTGCCCCTATTAACTGACAAATTGAATCTGAGCGCAATAGGGTGTCAGGCGTCCTACTGCTGAACCACTGAGGGGGTGTTAACTTGCTGGTTTATATCAAGCTGTTTTTGGTTAAGGACAGCTGCTTTCCAGTTACAAAAAGAATATTAATAAAAATAAAACTTAAGAAGAACAATGTGTAACTGCTTCCACAAACACACTTTTTGATAATAATAGTAATTCTCCTACAGAACGTCAAAAGGTAGAGAGGATATGTCCCCCCACCTTATTTTGCACCAGTGTGTTTCCTTTTCACCGCTTGAGCTGCCTGAGCCAGTGGAGACAGGCATCATATATAGACACGCGCACACACACACAAACACATAGGCATGCATACATACACAGACCATGTGTGTAACTCAACCCATATGTCTCCTGCTGACCAGTGGCAAGGACACAACAAAGACATTTATACACATGTAAACACACACACACATACACACTCAGCCAGCATCGACGCGTATTCAGCACTAAAAATAAAAATGATGGAACGCTTTCTGAAAAAGAAATGTAGAATATAAGTGTATCTTTTTGGCTCATTAACCACGCACATACACACACACACACACACACACACACAGGCATGCATACACACACACACACAGCACTGTTACCAGAGAAACAAATGTTTTCTGAAAACAGTTCAGCTCCAGAAAATTCTTTATAATGATGGAAGTAACCAGAGAGAGAGAGGGAGAAAGAGAGATGTTGGGTCAGTGTTGGTGTATAAGCAAGTGCTACTGGATGCTGTACAGGAATGGTCACTTAGAATGACAACACACACACAAACACACACACACACACACACACATACCTGCCCAAGGAGCTCCTTCACAGCTCTGCTGACTGACACTTTACCACACTTTACCTGTGGGTCAGGTAAAATTGGTGCTACTGACACATAATTAAACATTCAAAACAACATACATGAACATCGTCATCGCTGGTGGAACAAAAATCTCTGAAACAGTCCCAATAACGGAGAACAGAAACAGGTTTTACTAAATAGACGTGAATGGAGTAGGACGACTGTAATTTAGGACTACGTCTATTGATTCATCATGACAATATTGACATGTTTTAAATATATCACTTTTACTATAATATATATACATATTTAATAATATATAGTTATACAACATTATTGAATCCCATAGAATGAATATAATGACAACCTAAAACAGAACATAGGATGGGGGAGAGGCAAAGAGAGAGTTAGAGAACAAGTATGTAGAGATTGAAAGGGAGAGTGTGAGCAAGCGGAGAAAGATTACTGAACTGGAAGCAGCTAATGCCACAGACAACACACACACACACACACACACACACGTCATTTTATTGTCCTTTCCAAAACAGGCTCCAGTCACGTGACTTGGCTTAAGAGGGTTTGTGAAATACAGTCTCCATTATTTTATCTGTAAAACTCCTCTCTCTCTTCTCTCTCTCTCTCCCTCTCTCTCTTCTCTCTCTCTCCCTCTCTCTCTCCCTCTCTCTCTCCCTCTCTCTTCTCTCTCTCTCCCTCTCTCTCTCCCTCTCTCCCTCTCTCTTCTCTCTCTCTCCCTCTCTCTCCTCTCTCTCTCTCCCTCTCTCTCTCTCCCTCTCTCTCTTCTCTCTCTCCCTCTCTCTCCCTCCCTCTTTCTCTTCTTTCTCTCTCAACACTCTCTCTGTCTTTTCCTTTTTAAGTAGTCTCTCTATATATACTCTCTCTCTAACTCTCTCTATCATGTTCCCTCTCTCTCTCTCTCTATCCATACCTGTCACACTTCCCTAACACTAGGACATTATTCCCAGTTTTCCGCGGATGACAGATGTGTCAGCATGAGGGATGAGTGAAGGGTGCAGAGATATATTTTTGGAAGCACATTAGAGTGTTATCAGACCTTTATCAGTGTTTGGGAAGAGTAGAGTGTGATCAGACTCTTTGTCAGATAGTGTGAGTAAAGAGCAGAGGGTGTAAAATATATTCTCTTCATCAGACATTGTTTGTGAAGAGTAGTTCGTGATCACACCCTTAATCAGGCGGTGTGTGTGAAAAGTAGAGTGTGTGATCACACCCTTAATCAAACAGTGTGTGTGAAAGGTAGAATGTGTGATCAGACGCTTTATCAGACAGTGGGAGTGAATTAACAATTAAAACATTTAATTAACATTTAACTAGTTAGTAAACAGTTAATATTTCCATTATGGAAGGCCTTACTAAGATGTCTTATTAACACATTAACAGTACATTTCTCAACTTGCTTACAAATGATACATCTCTATTTGTTACTACATTATTGATTCATTATTAATTGCTTAATAATAAACTATGAATTATTAATGCACTAACCTTTAAATAGTGTTATCTGCATACATTGAATTATTCCCACTGTGGCATCACGTTTTGTCAGTGAAATCCCCCCAGGTTCTGCCAACAGACTCTGAAAAAGAGGCATGATTCCAAAATATTATTAGTATAATTATTAAACACTGTTGCTGAGCTCTTAAATCAATACATACAGTGCCATCTCAAACAGCATGCTGGACACACTCTACTGTTCCACGGCCTGCTCATGTGGAGCAATGCCAGGATCAGATACTGCGGGGTGGGGGTGTGGTCGGGTTTAGGGGTGGTGACTGGTTGTTTTGAAGTTTCCTTGTTAACAAGCTGCATGGGAAACCAGCAGCATGTGTCAGGCGATGATGGTGTGCGAGTTCCGGACTGCCTGACCGCCTCCACTGTGTGGCGCTCTGACATTGTTCTGTCTGACATTTCAAGTAAGTGTCCATAGCTATGCAGTGCAAAATCCACATGAAATACATCAGAATCAGAATCAAAAAACTTTACTGATCCCGGAGGAAATTGCTCACAGGCACCTTGAATAGTCCACCCTAACTACTGCACAGGCACTGTAAATACTCCACCTTCAAAATTGCACATGCACCTTCCATACTCCACTTTAAACATCGAGGTATTTCATTATTTGTGGCATTTAATTACTTTTAATTTCATTCCCACCTTGACTGTAGTTTCAAATCTGACTGTTCTGAAACAAATGTTTATTGGCCTTAATATGCTCATCATGAATATTATGCTCATATATTATTCTTAATATAAAATCTGGCACCGCCTGACTACCGTCCAGCGTTCAACAATGAACGTTCTAACACATTCTAACTGCTGAACAACAATCAGTTTAGAGATTCAGGATTACACCATCATCCTTACACCCGGAGTTTTATATTAATATTTTTATATATCTGACAGTTGATCAATTCCTAAGTCACACTAGACTCAAACTCGCAGTACACACAATAAAGCAGCAACGATTCGGTGACTGACAAAAGTATAACAAATATTAGTTTGTGCAACTGTTGAGCCACCTGAAACACATCAAGGGTGCAGAGGTGTATTTTTGGAAGCACATTAGTGTGTTATCAGACCTTTTTTCAGTGTGTGGGAAGAGTAGAGTGTGATCAGACTCTGTCGGACAGTGTGAGTAAAGGGTAGAGTGTATGATCAGATCCTTTACCAGACAGTGTGTTCAAGCAGTAGAAAGTGTGATCAGACCAATTATCAGATAGTGTGAGTGAAGAGCAGAGTGTGTAAAATATATTTTCTTCAACAGACATTGTTTGTGAAAAGCAACACAGATTCGCTGACTGACAAAAGTATAACAAATCTTGTCATATTAGCTGTTGTACAATAGATAAGATCATCCTGCTGAACAATTCACAGATCAAAGTCAAATGAGTGACATCAACATTGAGGCAATATTTAGAAAATTAACATCTTTATTTAAAAAAAATTGACTTTCAAGGAGCCAAGGAGATGTCAGGCTGTCTGTATCACCACCAGTCTTAAACTGCAGCACTGAAACTGCAGTTCTGCAGTCAGACTGCACAACTGGAGTGAATGCAGGAATAATTCACAACATAAAGTAACGGCTTGCTGAACTTTAGTGCTGAACGCTGGTGCACAAGCAAAAAAAACGTGTTCAGCAACTGGCGGAACTGTTAAATATTCCCCTGCTGAAGGGTTAATGTGTGTGTGTATGTTTGTGTCTGTGGAAAGTGATGACTCATGAGTTTATGGTGGTAACATAGTGTGTAATGCCAGTGAGTTACATGAGAAAGTAAATGTCTACTCACAAAGGGCCCTTTAGGAGAATGTGTGTGACTGTGTGTCTGGGGGGTGGGGGGGCATGTAGACCTATATTAGAGAGATACATTATGAGAGGAGAAATACATCCACACAAGAAAAACAGCACATTTCGCTGCCAGTCACAGAACCGTTCAGTTATCAATGAAACACAATGTGTGTGTGTGTGTGTGTGTGTGTGTGTGTGTGTGAAAGAGAGAGAGAGAGAGAGAGAGAGAGAGAAAGAGAAAGAGAAAGATGGAGAGAGAGAGGGAGAGAGAGAGATCATTAGCATATCTTACAGTGAACCACTTCACTCCTGTGAGAAGTTTTCAGTTTAGAACTAAGTTCCATTTCTGCAAATGCAGAAAATGCGAAGTATGATCACGTGGTTGCTATGGTAACTGTGGTTGTTGCTAGGTGGTTGCTATGGTGCTGGTAGGTTGTTTCTATGGGACTTACAAATGAGACACTCTCAAACAAACACAGTTTTGACTCGTCTGTCCTTGATTTTAAACGATCAATACTCAACTCCTGATCAACCAAGCAAAAAACGGAATATATTAATGGACATTTTGGCTTTGGAACAATTTCATAAATCCACATGAGCGCCTTTTTTGGCTATATAAATAATAATATTTTCCACAAGAAAACACAAAGTGTGATTGTTCAGTTGCGACAGTGACTGGGGTTGTTGCTAGGTGGTTGCTATGGTGTTGCTAGGTGGTTAGTAATGATTGCATCCTCATGCCTCCAACTTGAACTTTTAACTTTCTGTGAGGAAACTTTTAGAGGCAGACAACCTGTTCCATTGACCACCACTGTGAACAATTCTGACTTCATGACTCCAGAATGGAGAATCTCACATTAAACCTGCTCTGAACCTCTCTGTTTACAGGTTATGGGGGGATGTTGAAATGAAGTGGAGTTCCCCTATAAAGGGGTGTGAGGCAGGAGGGTATGCGACAGAATCAGCATTGAGAAAAAGTTGTTGTACAGCAAAACTAGCTCTCTTAGTCAAACTAAAGCACTTTAGCCTTTAGAACCCCTAAGGGTATTTTTCCCATTTCTCCATTACTTGATATTTTCTCATACATAAAGCCTTAAACCATGTGTAATGGACAAGTATTTTATGGCCCTTTTTCAGCACAACCTAGCCAATATGATTAAAGTTTACAATTTAACCAACTATTTGGACACAACTGACCCAAAAGTGCCACTTATGCGCATCCCCACCCTCACACACTTACACACATACACACACACACATACCTCCGTCAAATACCACACTCACATACGTAATTGGGCTTCTCATGCCACATGTTTTGTCCAAACATAATTTTCACCCACAGTGTACGGTGGTGCAGGGGGACTCAGATCAGCTAACTAAGCTAGCTGGCAGCTTGGCTAGCATGTGCTTACATACTGATTATTTTGAATAAACCACAGCAAACAGAGACACATCTTTCTTTTCATAACTAACCTGTGCATGCTGAAAAGGGGGGGGGGGGGTAGGTGTGCATTGAAGGGTGTGGTGTACGTGTGTCTGC